>JAQBSW010012156.1:0-17662 GCA_029291075.1 Eudiplozoon nipponicum | reverse complement strand
TAAATGGAAATTCATCTAATAGACCGGTTTCGTCCTTATTTGAAACTCATTAAGTATTGTCAAGAATTTCCCATGGACAGAGCTCGAACATTGGAACATACGTTTCCGAATCTGGTACTCTAACCAATGAGCCTCTTCTATGCTATATACAATTCTTAGTTTATACTGACAAAATGTAAGTACTTAATGTAACTGGTTTTTATGCCAAGTTCGCAACCGTGATTATAGTAAATACATATAGATATAACCACAGACAGACAAATATATAAAGAAAGATATATATATATATATATATATATATATATATATACTATCATATAATAATAAAGTAAAAAGACAGGCAGCAAATATCGTTTATAAATATAAATAGTTAGTTAGATATTTTCCAATGCCGCGATTTGCGTACGCAGGTAGTAGCTTTGCACGGACAGTTTCACAAAGATCTGATTGATCACAATTTCCAATTTTTTTTGTCTTTGATCGGGTTGAGTTTGTATTCGTCCCAAAGGTATAGCGGTTCTATCACATCTTTGTTTACTGGCGACGTTTCGGAAGGTGAATCCCCTTTCCATCTTCAGGCCAATTTGTCTACTTATATCCACAGCACAATCACCACCACAATCACAACATTTGCCTAAATTTGCTATTGTGAGTATTGTGCTGTGGATAGAAACTTATTGTACCTGAAAAATTCGATAAATAGATAATATTAGAGATTTCCGCTGTTCAAATGGGACGAATACCAACTCAACAATCAAAAAAAATAAGAGTAGAAAATATCAGATAACTTTGATAACTATCATTCTTTCTATACATAAGCATTGAAGAAAAAATATATAAGCTGGCACTCCGAAAATACATTTAAAAAATACTTTAGATACCACATTTGCTCAAATCTGCTATTTTGAGTATTGTGCAGTGGATATAAGTAGACAAATTGGCCTGAAGATGGAAAGGGGATTCACCTTCCGAAACGTCGCCAGTAAATGTTGAACATCATTTCATTGTCTGAACTGATTCGTCAAATTATAAGGGCAGCTATTTTTAACTATCAAAGTTCAACTAAATAAGTAAATAAATAGTAAAAGCCGAATAAAATAGTAAATGAATATATATATATATATATATATATTAATATATATATATATATTTATATATATATATTTATATATATATATATATATATATATATATATATATATATATATAACAACCCATCATTCTACCTATCTATCTATATCCATAACTTTCTATCCCACTGTCTATCAATCTATCTATCTATCTATTCAACTATTTATCTAACCATCTGCCAGCTTCATATTTTATTATGCCGCGTTTTGCGTATGCGGGTAGTAGCTTTGCACGGACAGTTTCACAAAGATCCGATTGATCACAATTTCCAATTTTTTGTCTTTGATCGGGTTGAGTTTTTATTCGTCCCAATGGAAATGCGGTTCTATCACATCTTTGTTTACTGGCGACGTTTCAGAAGGTGAACTGCATAGAAATTGTGCAGCCGACATTTCCAGTCATGTTCAATGTATGCGAGACTGCTTGAGGTGAGAGCCGCCTATCTAAATTTGATTTCCATATATATTCAATGCGGTTTGATCCTCGATAGTCAGTTTGCCGTCGTACTCTGATGATGATCAAGGAAGGTCGAAACGCTTCAGTGCGTTGCGGCTGGCTGTATGTTGTTAGACGACTGGTTAAATACAATGGGATTGGTGTTTACTTCAAGCTCGCAAACTTGATTTAATGAATTAATATACTTTTTTTTAAATTCTGTAACTGAACAGACCTAGCCTATTTCCTACTTGTGTTTGTTCATTGCAAAAATTATAGAAATTTTACTGTATATTACTTTCAAGCAAAGTGATTATTAAGTGATTTCAATTTATGAATTGTCTTATTGCAATGTTTGCACAATGAAATAAGTGTTGTGCTTCCTTATTTGACACTAAATAGTTTGCTATTTTCGTAGATGCATTTAAATGTACACAATTCAAAATATTCCGAATGGAGCAAAAATCCGCACATAGTTACCACGAGTTCACATATATGAAATATTTTCACACGTTTATATATTTCTAGCCACGAATATCTTTCATTTTAGTAATAATCCATGATAAGCTGTTTCATTTAGATTTCTTAGAGGACAAATATTGTTTAACTTAAATTTTCAAACCGCTGAGTTGCTATTTGTTGGATTGTGCCTGAAAATAATTTTTTTCTACTGTAATATTTCGAACCTATTTTAATTCATCTATTCTAGTCATTCACTCACTACTTTACATATTTAAGCAATAGAATTCGTACCTTTAGTAAATAAACTGATCGAAATTTTATTTGAAAATTGTTCACTAACAGTAACACCTTACATTTGCAAATAAAGATTAATAAGTCACACTCGTGTACGTGCCAAGTAATGGGTAGTAAAAGTAAACAGCTAAATTTAAATTGATATTACTTCCGAAACAACATTTTCGCCCAACCAAACTTCGTTCCCTTGATTATCACTAGGCGCATATTCAAGCGACTGAAGACCATTTGAATTATGTGTTAAATTTCAGCAGCAAAGTTTTTTCAATGAGTTCAAGCAAACTTTCACCATTTAGCATTATTGAAATATTTAAAAAGATAAAACTACGTGCTCCATTTTAGACCAGATAGAAGATTTAAACGCCAAAAAGTAAGTTCACACTTGAGATTAACCCTGTCAAATTTGTTTATTATATAGCCATTCTATTGCCCCGTTGGACATGAGATTAATTAAGCTCTTGTGTAGCTTATATGTTGTGAGTTCAACATTCGATTCCCTGATACGTTTGCTAATAAAAATTCAATATGTACAATTCCCCAACTGATTGCTATGCGGGATCGTATCGTATGAACAAATCCAGTCGTTGTATAGGCTACATTCCGTAAAATTGATAGCACTCATAGGTCCATTTTCAGATGATGTAATTTTTGGCCTCAATTGATGGGTTCTCACTTGTCCCTTCTTCTTTAAGCCATCAATTAGCTGATTGTCTGAAAATGACGTTGGAACAAGATTTTCCATTGTTCTTTTTCCAAATTTTCGAACCAGAATTTCCAGGTTCATCTTCAGGGTCGACACAATACGCACAGGAGTAAAACACAACTTGTGGCAAATGTGCCACAAGTTGTGTTTGTAATTATAATAATCGTAATCGCAAACCAAAGTAGAAATTGCATTACCTGAATCTTAGTATTAGAATTTCATGAACAATTTGGTCTTTAATAACTATATAGTCTATTATAAATTGAGATTCTATTTAACAAAGACTAAATGCTTAATATGTTCACTAGCAGATACTATTATTAAAGTATCTTCGTCTATGCAAAAATGTACATACGAAGACATGCTTATATTCATAATACTGATTCAAATTACAAAATTATAATAATTCTATCTGGTATTTCATATATATATATATATATATATATATATATATATATATATATATATAGCGACAGACAAAAAAACAGAAAATTTAAACGTGGAGAGAGTGTGAAATAAGAGAACAACCAATCAATTGCGTGCATCCCTTCAAATTAATTTTTTTTGTTTATATAAATCCGGCTGCAATTTGTTTATCCATAAAACTTTATATCGGGATTAGTCATTTCTGTTATTTGTTTTAGTAATTATCTTCTATACCTTATCAAGTGGACATATATTTATATAAAAAGGTGTTCAGACATTTAAAGTAGAGCGGCATGAAAGATAAAAATAAAATGCTGAATCAATTCTGCAGTCAGGACATCATGCCAGCATAAACATCTGTTGTAATCATAGTGATAAAAAAATGTTTTCTCTTCATGTGGAAATAAGACAACAACTGCATATCTTTCTCACTTAAAATTACCCATTCTAAGAAATAAAAATTAGCTATCACAAAATCTTTACTACTACAATAAATTGTACGAATAGCGTGTTATCCTATTCCGCAACAATATTATTAGAGCACACCCATGAAGAACCGATGTTTTAAATCAGGCAGCTCTATTCTAGAGCGATTTAATTCGTGTTAAACTCAACACGAGTGCTTATTGAATAAATGGATTGACAAAACACAAAAAGTATCACTGGAACACCTCAGAACGTAAGTGAGTTATTTTAATTGAGAAAAATAAACCTGGAAATGGTCAAATTAGACAAGACTAGCTAAGAATTTAACAATAATTGATTGCGCGAGTGGTGGTAACAATTCTTTAAATCACGTTTACGAGCTTGAAGTAAACACCAAACCCATTTAATTTAACCAGTCGTTGAACAACATAACAAAACTACCACCAGCCACAACGAACTGACGCGTTTCGACCTTCCATGATCATCATCAGAGTACGACGGCAAACTGACTATCGAGGATCAAACTGCATTGAATATATATGGAAATCAAATTTAGATATGCGGCTCTCACCTCTAGCAGTCTTGCATACATTGAACTTGACTGGAAATGTTGGCTGCACAATTTCTATGCAGTCACGAACATTACCTGTTTGTAGCTTTCGCCACATATACATATATAGGCAATACAATTTAACATTAATTGATTGCGGGGGTGGTGGCAACAATTCTATAAATCAAGTTTGCGAGCTTGAAGTAAACACCAAACCCATTTATAAAGTCTAGCTAAGGTTCAAGTAATGCAGCATACCCTTCAAGGCTAGAATTACATAGTACAACATGTGCGATAATCAGACAAACAAATTGTCAAGGCAAATCCACATCCCTAAATGAAAATTGCTTAAACAAAAAATGTGCATTGCATATAGCAGATATTAATGACTAACACACAGTAGTCGAAGTATAATAACTGGTCTACAGTTCAGATCATTAAACAAGCTAATTTTTATATACACATGGACGCTTTTAAATCTGCACAGACAGATTACAGTGCAACCCCAATTTGAAGAGCTGACAAGCAATCTATGTAAGTTGAAAATAAGATTATCAGAAAGCTAGTTTGGATTTTTCACCTCCACCTCAAGGATATGAAAATTATTCATTTAAAAAATATGATTAAAATGGTGATTTTACTCCGACATTTTAATAACACAATTATTTCACAGAACAAGCAATTAGGTTACATGCACATATATAGCCAGTTCTGTTCCTGTGTTATGTCGAATATTTATTCATAAAATTATCACTGGTATAATCGAAACGCAGCTGAAGATAAACGATTAAGACATGGTTGAGCGCATGAACTGCTCATGTAAATAGTACCGCACTGTTTGTTTGTACTGACGCTGGTATATCTTGAACAATCAATGGCTGTGTGGTTGGTGATAACATTTATTTAAATCAAGGTTGCAAACATTGCATAAGCACTATACCTATAATGTATACAGCCGTCGGTATAGACTATACATTGCATAAGGTAGCAAAGGCAATTCATCCAGTAGACTAGTATTGTTCGTATTTGTCCAGACGTTTTCCGCTAATGGCGTTCAAACCGGGGCACATTTGCTTCGACGTCTGTGATTCTACTGCGCGACCCTGCCGCAATCTGCACACAAATTTCAGATATATACTAACCAAAGTTTTTGGTCAGCCTTTCGTTTAGGTACAGCTTAATTGGTCGGTGCAGCAGGGTGGCCCAGTGAATACAGTCACAGACGCCGAGTCAAATGGGACCAGGCAATACAATTTAACCATAATTGATTGCGCGGGTGGTGGTAACAATTCTTTAAATCAAGTTTGCGAGCTTGAAGTAAACACCAATCCCATTGTATTTAACCATTCGTCGAACAACATAACAAAGCTACCGCCAGCCGCAACGCACTGACGCGTTTCGACCTTCCGTGACTGCATAGAAATTTTGTAGCCGACATTTCCAGTCAAGTTCAATGTATGCAAGACTGCTAGAGGTGAGAGCCGCATATCTAAATTTGATTTCCATATATATTCAATGCGGTTTGATCCTCGATAGTCACTTTGCCGTCCTACTCTGATGATGATCATGGAAGGTCGAAACGCGTCAGTGCGTTGCAGCTGGCGGTAGTTTTGTTATGTTGTTCGATGACTGGTTAAATAGAATGGGATTGGTGTGTACTTCAAGCACGCAAACTTGATTTAAAGAATTGTTACCACCACCCGCGCAATCAATTATTGTTTAAATTGTATTGCCTATATATGTATATGTGGCGAAGCTGCAAACAGTTAATGTTCGTGACTGCATAGAAATTGTGCAGCCGACATTTCCAGTCAAGTTCAATGTAAGCAAGACTGCTAGAGGTGAGAGCCGCATATCTAAATTTGATTTCCATATATATTCAATGCGGTTTAATCCTCGATAGTCAGTTTGCCGTCGTACTCTGATGATGATCATGGAAGGTCGAAACGCGTCAGTGCGTTGCAGCTGGCAGTAGTTTTGTTATGTTGTTCGATGACTGGTTAAATACAATGGGATTGGTGTTTACTTCAAGCACGCAAACTTGATTTAAGAATTGTTACCACCTCCCGCGCAATCAATTATTGTTTAAATTGTATTTCCTATATATGTATATGTGGCGAAAGCTGCAAACAATTAATATTCGTGACTGCATAGAAATTGTGCAGCCGACATTTCCAGTCAAGTTCAATGTATGCAAGACTGCTAGTGGTGAGAGCCGCATATCTAAATTTGATATCCATATATATTCAATGCGGTTTGATCCTCGATAGTCAGTTTGCCGTCGTACTCTGATGATGATCATGGAAGGTCGAAACGCGTCAGTACGTTGCAGCTGGCGGTAGTTTTGTTACCTTGTTCGATGACTGGTTAAATACAATGGGATTGGTGTTTACTTCAAGCACGCAAACTTGATTTAAAGAATTGTTACCACCACCCTCGCAATCAATTATTGTTTAAATTGTATTGCCTATATATGTATATGTGGCGAAAGCTGCAAACAGTTAATGTTCGTGACTGCATAGAAATTGTGCAGCCGACATTACCAGTCAAGTTCAATGTATGCAAGACTGCTAGAGGTGAGAGCCGCATATCTAAATTTGATTTCCATATATATTCAATGCGGTTTGATCCTCGATAGTCAGTTTGCCGTCGTACTCTGATGATGATCTTGGAAGGTCGAAACGCGTCAGTGCGTTGCAGCTGGCGGTAGTTTTGTTATGTTGTTCGACGACGGCTTAAATAGAATGGGATTGGTGTTTACTTCAAGCTCGCAAACTTGATTTAAAGAATTTTTTACCACCACTAGCGCAGTCAATTAAATGCTAAATTTTATTGCCTATATATGTATATGTGGCGAAAGGTGCAAACAGTTAATGTTCGTGACTGCATAGAAATTGTGCAGCCGACATTTCCAGTCAAGTTCAATGTATACAAGACTGCTAGAGGTGAGAACTGCATATCTAAATTTGATTTCCATATATATTCAATGCGGTTTGATCCTCGATAGTCAGTTTGCCGTCGTACTCTGATGATGATCATGGAAGGTCGAAACGCGTCAGTGCGTTGCGGCTGGCGGTAGTTTTGTTATGTTGTTCGAAGACTGGTTAAATAGAATGGGTTTGGTGTTTACTTCAAGCTCGCAAACTTGATTTAAATAATTGTTACCACCACCCGCGCAATCAATTTTTGTTAAATTGTATTGCTTATATATGTATATGTGGCGAAAGCTGCAAACAGTTAATGTGCGTGACTGCATAGAAATTGTGAAGCCGACATTTCCAGTCAAGTTCAATGTATGCGAGACTGCTAGAGGTGAGAGCCGCATATCTAAATTTGATTTCCATATATATTCAATGCGGTTTGATCCTCGATAGTCAGTTTGCCGTCGTACTCTTATGATGATCATGGAAGGTCGAAACGCGTCAGTGCGTTGCGGTTGGCGGTAGTTTTGTTATGTTGTTCGACGACTGGTTAAATACAATGGGATTGGTGGTTATTTTAAGCTCGCAAACTTGATTTAAATAATTGTTACCACCACATGCGCAATCAATTATTGTTACCTTATATATTTATGGCGGCTGCAAACAGTTAATGTTCGTGACTGCATAGAAATTGTGTAGCCGACATTTCCAGTCAAGTTCAATATATGCGAGACTGCTAAAAGTGAGAGCCGCATATCTAAATTTGATTTCCATATATATTCAATGCAGTTTAATCCTCGATAGTCAATTTGCCGTTGTACTCTGACGATGATCATGGAAGGTCGAAACGCGTCAGTGAGTTGCGGCTGGCGGTAGTTTTGTTATGTTGTTCGACGACTGGTTAAATACAATGGGATTGGTGTTTACTTCAAGCTCGCAAACTTAATTTAAATAATTGTTACCATCACCCGCGCAATCAATTATTGTTAAATTTTATTGCTTATATATGTATATGTGGCGAAAGCTGAAAACAGTTAATGTTCGTGACTGCATAGAAATTGTGCAGCCGACATTTCCAGTCAAGTTCAATGTATGCAAGACTGCTAGAGGTGAGAGCCACATATCTAAATTTGATTTCCATATATATTCAATGCGGTTTGATCCCCGATAGTCAGTTTGCCGTCGTACTCTGATGATGATCATGGAAGGTCGAAACGCGTCAGTGCGTTGCAGCTGGCGGTAGTTTTGTTATGTTGTTCGAGGACTGGTTAAATACAATGGGATTGGTGTTTACTTCAAGCACGCAAACTTGATTTAAAGAATTGTTACCACCACCCGCGCAATCAATTATTGTTTAAATTGTATTTCCTATATATGATTATGTGGCGAAAGCTGCAAACAGTTAATGTTCGTGACTGCATAGAAATTGTGCAGCCGACATTTCCAGTCAAGTTCAATGTATGCGAGACTGCTGGAGGTGGAAGCTGCATATATAACTTTGATTTCCATATATATTCAATGCGGTTTGATCCTCGATTGTCAGTTTGCCGTCGTACTCTGATGATGATCAAGGAAGGCCGGAACGCGTCAGTGCGTTGCGGCTGGCGGTAGTTTTGTTATGTTGTTCGACGACTGGTTAAATACAATGGGATTGGTGTTTACTTCAAGTTCGCAAACTTCATTTACAGAATTGTTACCACCACACGCGCAAACAATTATTGTTAAATTGTATTGCCTATATATGTTTATGTGGCGAAAGCTACAAACAGTTTATGTTCGTGACTGCATAGAAATTGTGCGGCCGAAATTTCCAGTCAAGTTCAATGTATGCGAGACTGCTAGAGGTGAGAGCCGCATATCTAAATTTTATATCCATATATATTCAATGCGGTTTGATCCTCGATAGTCAGTTTGCCGTCGTACTCTGATGATGATCAAGGAAGGTCGAAACGCGTCAGTGCGTTGCGGCTGGCGTTAGTTTTGTTATGTTGTTCGACGACTGGTTAAATACAATGGGATTGGTGTTTACTTCAAGCTCGCAAACTTGATTTAAAGAATTGTTACCACCAACCGCGCAATCAATTATTGTTTAAATTGTATTGCCTATATATGTATATGTGGCGAAAGCTGCAAACAGTTAATGCTCGTGACTGCATAGAAATTGTGCAGCCGACATTTCCAGTCAAGTTCAATGTATGCTAGACCGCTAGAGGTGAGAGCCGCATATCTAAATTTGATTTCCATATATATTCAATGCGGTTTGATCCTCGATAGTCAGTTTGCCGTCGTACTCTGATGATGATCATGGAAGGTCGAAACGCGTCAGTGCGTTGCGGCTGGCGGTAGTTTTGTTATGTTGTTCGACGACTGGTTAAATACAATGGGATTGGTGTTTACTTCAAGCTCGCAAACTTGATTTAATAATTGTTACCACCACCCGCGCAATCAATTATTGTTAAATTGAATTGCTTATATATGCATATGTGGCGAAAGCTGCAAACCGTTTATGTTCGTGACTGCATAGAAATTGTGAAGCCGACATTTGCAGTCAAGTTCAATGTATGCGAGACTGCTAGATGTGCGAGCCGCATATAAAAATTTGATTTCCATATATTTTAAATGCGGTATAATCCTCGATAGTCACTTGGCCGTCGTACTGTGTTGATGATCATGGAAGGTCGAAACGCGTCAGTGCGTTGCGGCTGGCGGTAGTTTTGTTATGTTGTTCGAAGACTGGTTAAATACAATGGGATTGGTGTTTACTTCACGCTCGCAAACTTGATTTAAATAATTGTTACCACCACCCGCGCAATCAATTATTGTTAAATTGTATTGCCTATATATGTATATGTGGCGAAAGCTGCAAACAGTTAATGTTCGTGACTGCATAGAAATTGTGTAGCCAACATTTCCAGTCAAGTTCAATGTATGCGAGACTGCTAGAGGTGAGAGCCGCATATCTAAATTTGATTTTCTATATATATTCAATGCGGTTTGATCCTCGATAGTCACTTTGCCGTCGTACTCTGATGATGATCATGGAAGGTCGAAACGCGTCAGTGCGTTGCAGCTGGCGGTAGTTTTGTTATGTTGTTCTATGACTGGTTAAATACAATGGGATTGGTGTTTACTTCAAGCACGCAAACTTGATTTAAAGAATTGTTACCACCACCCGCGCAATCAATTATTGATTAAATTGTATTGCCTATATATGTATATGTGGCTAAAGCTGCAAACAGTTAATGTTCGTGACTGCATAGAAATTGTGCAGCCGACATTTCCAGTCAAGTTCAATGTATGCGAAATCGCTAGACGTGAGAGTTGCATATCTAAATTTGATTTCCATATATATTCAATGCGGTTTAATCCTCGATAATCAGTTTGCCGTCGTACTCTGATGCTGATCATGGAAGTTCGAAACGCGTCAGTGAGTTGCGGCTGGCGGTAGTTTTGTTATGTTGTTCGACGACTGGTTAAATGGAATGGGATTGGTGTGTACTTCAAGCTAGAAAACTTGATTTAAGGAATTGTTACCACCAACCGCGCAATCAATTATTGTTAAATTGTATTGATATATATGTATATGTGGCGAAAGCTGCAAACCGTTTATGTTCGTGACTGCATAGAAAATGTGAAGCTGAAATTTCCAGTCAAGTTCAATATATACGAGAGTGCTAGATGTGAGAGCTGCATATCTAGATTTGATTTCCATATATATTCAATGCAGTTTAATCCTCGATAGTCACTTTGCCGTCGTACTCTGATGATGATCATGGAAGGTCGAAACGCGTCAGTGCGTTGCAGCTGGCGGCAGTTTTGTTATGTTGTTCGATGACTGGTTAAATACAATGGGATTAGTGTTTACTTCAAGCACGCAAACTTGATTTAAAGAATTGTTACCACCACCCGCGCAATCAATTATTGTTTAAATTGTATTGCCTATTTATGTATATATGGCGAAAGCTGCAAACAGTTAATGTTCGTGACTGCATAGAAATTGTGCAGCCGACATTTCCAGTCAAGTTCAATGTATGCGAGACTGCTAAATGTGAGAGCTGCATATCTTAATTTGATTTCCATACATTCAATGCGGTTTGATCCACGATAGTCAGTTTGCCGTCGTACTCTGATGATGATCATGGAAGGTCGAAACGCGCCAGTGCGTTGCGGCTGGCGGTAGTTTTGTTATGTTGTTCGACGACTGGTTAAATACAATGGGATTGGTGTTTACTTCAAGCTCGCAAACTTAATTTAAATAATTGTTTTCATCACCCGCGCAATCAATTATTGTTAAATTTTATTGCTTATATATGTATATGTGGCGAAAACTACAAACAGTTAATGTTCGTTACTGCATAGAAATTGTGCAGCCGACATTTCCAGTCAAGTTCAATGTATGCGAGACTGCTAGAGGTGAGAGCCGAATATCTAAATTTGATTTCCATATATATTCAATGCGGTTTGATCCTCGATAGTCAGTTTGAAGTCGTACTCTGATGATGATCATGGAAGGTCGAAACGCGTCAGTGCGTTGCGGCTGGCGGTAGTTTTGTTATGATGTTCGACGACTGGTTAAATACAATGGGATTGGTGTTTACTTCAAGCTCGCAAACTTGATTTAAATAATTGGTACCACCACACGGGAAATCAATTATTGTTAAATTGTTTTGCTTACATATGTATATGTGGCGAAAGCTGCAAACAGTTAATGTTCGTGACTGCATAGAAATTGTGTAGCCGACATTTCCAGTCAAGTTAAATGTATGCGAGATCGCTAGAGGTGAGAGCCGCATATGTAAATTTGATTTCCATATATATTCAATGCGGTTTGATCCTCGATAGTCAGTTTGCCGTCGTACTTTGATGATGATCATGGAAGGTCGAAACGCGTCAGTGCGTTGCAGCTGGCGGTAGTTTTGTTATGTTGTTCGATGACTGGTTAAATACAATGGGATTGGTGTTTACTTCAAGCACGCAAACTTGATTTAAAGAATTGTTACCACCACCGGCGCAATCAATTATTGTTTAAATTGTATTGCCTATATATGTATATGTGGCGAAAGCTGCAAACAGTTAATGTTCGTGACTGTATAGAAATTGTGCAGCCGACATTTCCAGTCAAGTTCAATGTATGCAAGACTGCTAGAGGTGAGAGCTGTATATCTAAATTTGATTTCCATATATATTCAATGCGGTTTGATCCTCGATAGTCAGTTTGCCGTCGTACTCTGATGATGATCATGGTAGGTCGAAACGCGTCAGTGCGTTGCAGCTGGCGGTAGTTTTGTTATGTTGTTCGATGACTGGTTAAATACAATGGGATTGGTGTTTACTTCAAGCACGCAAACTTGATTTAAAGAATTGTTACCACCACACGCGCAATAAATTATTGTTTAAATTGTATTGCCTATATATGTATATGTGGCGAAAGCTGCAAACAGATAATGTTCGTGACTGCATTGAAATTGTGCAGCCGACATTTCCAGTCAAGTTCAATGTATGCAAGACTGCTAGAGGTGAGAGCCGCATATCTAAATTTGATTTCCATATATATTCAATGCGGTTTGATCCTCTATAGTCAGTTTGCCGTCGTACTCTGATGATGATCATGGAAGGTCGAAACGCGTCAGTGCGTTGCGGCTGGCGTTAGTTTTGTTATGTTGTTCGACGACTGGTTAAATACAATGGCATTTGTGTCTACTTCAAGCTCACAAACTTGATTTAAATAATTGTTACCACCACCCGCGCAATCAATTATTGTTAAATTGTTTTGCTTATATATGTATATGTGGCGAAAGCTGCAAACAGTTAATGTTCGTGAATGCATAGAAATTGTGTAGCCGACATTTCCAGTCAAGTTCAATGTATGCGAGACTGCTAGAGGTGAGAGCCGCATATCCAAATTTGATTTCCATATATATTCAATGCGGTTTGATCCTCGATAGTCAGTTTGCCGTCGTACTCTGATGATGATCATGGAAGGTCGAAACGCGTCAGTGCGTTGTGGCTGGCGGTAGTTTTGTTATGTTGTTCGATGACTGGTTAAATACAATGGGATTGGTGTTTACTTCAAGCACGCAAACTTGATTTAAAGAATTGTTACCACCACCCGCGCAATCAATTATTGTTTAAATTGTATTGCCTATATATGTATATTTGGCGAAAGCTGCAAACAGTTAATGTTCGTGACTGCATAGAAATTGTGCAGCCGACATTTCCAGTCAAGTTCAATGTATGCGAGACTGCTAGAGGTGAGAGCCGCATATCTAAATTTGATTTCCATATATATTCAATGCGGTTTGATCCTCGATAGTCAGTTTGCCGTCGTACTCTGATGATGATCAAGGAAGGTCGAAACGCGTCAGTGCGTTGCAGCTGGCGGTAGTTTTGTTATGTTGTTCGACGACTGGTTAAATACAATGGGATTGGTGTTTACTTCAAGCACGCAAACTTGATTTAAAGAATTGTTACCACCACCCGCGCAATCAATTATTGTTTAAATTGTATTGCCTATATATGTATATGTGGCGAAAGCTGCAAACAGTTAATGTTCGTGACTGCATAGAAATTGTGCAGCCGACATTTCCAGTCAAGTTCAATGTATGCAAGACTGCTAGAGGTGAGAGCCGCATATCTAAATTTGATTTCCATATATACTCAATGCGGTTTGATCCTCGATAGTCAGTTTGCCGTCGTACTCTGATGATGATCATGGAAGGTCGAAACGCGTCAGTGCGTTGCGGCTGGCGGTAGTTTTGTTATGTTGTTCGACGACTGGTTAAATACAATGGGATTGGTGTTTACTTCAAGCTCGCAAACTTGATTTAAAGAATTGTTACCACCACCCGCGCAATCAATTATTATTAAATTGTATTGCCTATATGTATATGTGGCGAAAGCTGCAAACAGTTAATGTTCGTGACTGCATAGAAATTGTGCAGCCGACATTTCCAGTCAAGTTCAATGTATGCAAGACTGCTAGAGGTGAGAGCCGCATATCTAAATTTGATTTCCATATATATTCAATGCGGTTTGATCCTCGATGGTCAGTTTGCCGTCGTACTCTGATGATGATCATGGAAGGTCGAAACGCGTCAGTGCGTTGCAGCTGGCGGTAGTTTTGTTATGTTGTTCGATGACTGGTTAAAATACAATGGGATTGGTGTTTACTTCAAGCACGCAAACTTGATTTAAAGAATTTGTTAACACCACCCGCGCAATGAATTATTGTTTAAATTGTATTGCCTATATATGTATATGTGGCGAAAGCTAAACAAGTTAATGTTCGTGACTGCATAGAAATTGTGCAACCGACATTTCCAGTCAAGTTCAATATGCAAGACCGTTAGAGGTGAGAGCTGCATATCTAAATTTGATTTCCATATATATTCAATGCGGTTTGATCCTCGATAGCCGCTTGCTGTCGTAATTCTGATGATGATCATGGAAGGTCGAAACGCGTCAGTGCGTTGCAGCTGGCGGTAGTTTTGTTATGTTGTTCGATGACTGGTTAAATAATAAATGGGATTGGGTAGGTCACTAAGCACGCAAACTTGATTTAAAGAATTGTTACCACCACCCGCGCAATCAATTATTGTTTAAATTGTATTGCCTATATATGTATATGTGGCGAAAACTGCAAACAGTTAATGTTCGTGACTGCATAGAAATTGTGCAGCCGACATTTTCAGTCAAGTTCAATGTATGCATGACTGCTAGAGGTGAGAGCCGCATATCTACATTTGATTTCCATATATATTCAATGCGGTTTGATCCTCGATAGTCAGTTTGCCGTCAAAATTTCACATGATCATGAAGGTCGAACGCGTCAGTGCGTTGCAGCTGGCGGTAGTTTTGTTATGTTGTCTGATGACTGGTTGTACAATGGATTGGTGTTTACCAAGCAAACTTGATTTAGCACACCACCCGCGCAATCAATTATTGCTTAAATTGTATTGCCTATATATGTATATGTGGCGAAAAGCTGCAAACAGTTAATGTTCAGACCGCATAGAAATTGTGCAACCGACATTTCCAGTCAAGTTCAATGTATGCAAGACTGTTAGAGGTGAGAGCTGTAATATCTAAATTTGATTTCCATATATATTCACGTGGTTTGATCCTCGTAGTCAGTTTGCCGTCACCTGATGATGATCATGGAAGTTCGAGACGCGTCTGTGTGTTGCGACTGGCGATAATTTTGTTATGTTGCTCGACTACTGGTTAAATACAATGGGATTGGTGTTTACTTCAAGCTCGCAAACTTGATTTAAAGAATTGTTAATACCACCCGCGCAATCAATTATTGTTAAATTGTATTGCCTATATATGTATGTATGGCGAAAGCTGCAAACAGTTAATGTTCGTTGCTGCATAGAAATTGTGCAGCCGACATTTCCAGTCAAGTTCAATGTATGCGAGACTGCTAGAGGTGAGAGCCGCATAATTAAATTTGATTTCCATATATATTCAATGCGGTTTGATCCTCGATTGTCAGTTTGCAGTCGTACTCTGGTGATGGTTATGGAAGATTGAAGCGTGTCTGTGCGTTGTAGCTGGCGGTAGTTTAGTTATGTTGTTGGTAGACTGGTTAAATATAATGGGGTTGGTGTTTACTTCAAGCTCGCAAACTTGATTTAAAGAATTGCTACCACCACCCGCGCAATCAATTATTATTTAAATTGTATTGCCTATATATGTTTATGTGGCGAAAGCTGCAAACAGTTAATGTTCGTGACTGCATAGAAATTGTGCAGCCGACATTTCCAGTCAAGTTCAATGTATGAAAGACTGCTAGAGGTGAGAGCCGTATATCTAAATTTGATTTCCATGTATATTCAATGCGGTTTGATCCTCGATAGTCAGTTTGCCGTCGTACGCTGATGATGATCATGGAAAGGTCGAAACGCGTCAGTGCGTTGCAGCTGGCGGTAGCTTTGTTATGTTGTTCGATGACTGGTTAAATAGAATGGGATTGGTGTTTACTTCAAGCACGCAAACTTGATTTAAAGAATTGTTACCACCACCCGCGCAATCAATTATTGTTAAATTGTATTGCCTATATATGTATATGTGGCGAAAGCTGCAAACAGTTAATGTTCGTGACTGCATAGAAATTGTGCAGCCGACATTTCCAGTCAAGTTCAATGTATGCAAGACTGCTAGAGGTGAGAGCCGCATATCTAAATTTGATTTCCATATATATTCAATGCGGTTTGATCCTCGATAGTCAGTTTGCCGTCGTACTCTGATGATGATCATGGAAGGTCGAAACGCGTCAGTGCGTTGCAGCTGGCGGTAGTTTTGTTATGTTGTTCGACGACTGGTTAAATACAATGGGATTGGTGTTTACTTCAAGCTCGCAAACTTGATTTAAAGAATTGTTACCACTACCCGCGCAATCAATTATTGTTAAATTGTATGTCTATATATGTATATGTGGCGAAAGCTGCAAACAGTTAATGTTCGTGACTGCATAGAAATTGTGCAGCCGACATTTCCAGTCAAGTTCAATGTATGCGAGACTGCTAGAGGTGAGAGCCGCATATCTAAATTTGATTTCCATATATATTCAATGCGGTTTGATCCTCGATAGTCAGTTTGCCGTCGTACTCTGATGATGATCATGGAAGGTCGAAACGCGTCAGTGCGTTGCAGCTGGCGGTAGTTTTGTTATGTTGTTCGATGACTGGTTAAATACAATGGGATTGGTGTTTACTTCAAGCTCGCAAACTTGATTTAAAGAATTGTTACCACCACCCGCGCAATCAATTATTGTTAAATTGTATTGCCTATATATGTATATGTGGCGAAAGCTGCAAACAGTTAATGTTCGTGACTGCATAGAAATTGTGCAGCCGACATTTCCAGTCAAGTTCAATGTATGCAAGACTGCTAGAGGTGAGAGCCGCATATCTAAATTTGATTTCCATATATATTCAATGCGGTTTGATCCTCGATAGTCAGTTTGCCGTCGTACTCTGATGATGATCATGGAAGGTCGAAACGCGTCAGTGCGTTGCAGCTGGCGGTAGTTTTGTTATGTTGTTCGACGACTGGTTAAATACAATGGGGTTGGTGTTTACTTCAAGCCCGCAAACTTGATTTAAAGCATTGTTACCACCACCCGCGCAATCAATTATTGTTAAATTGTGTTGTCTATATATGTATATGTGGCGAAAGCTGCAAACAGTTAATGTTCGTGACTGCATAGAAATTGTGCAGCCGACATTTCCAGTCAAGTTCAATGTATGCAAGACTGCTAGAGGTGAGAGCCGCATATCTAAATTTGATTTCCATATATATTCAATGCGG
>JAQBSW010012155.1:0-17664 GCA_029291075.1 Eudiplozoon nipponicum | reverse complement strand
ATAGGGTTGTTTATTAAATATACAGAACCGCGCGCGATACGCATGGAACATGCGGTGGATTATTGTGTCACAGTGGATTTATTTCGCTCAGTTGGATTATTCGCAGTTTATGCAAGGGATTTACTGTTCGCATTTAACTATGCCTATCCAAATTTCAGAGAAAAATGGATTATTATAATGACATAATTTAAAACCATAGCAAACAGTGATCAAATTTTTTGTGAATTTTTGTCATTGAAGATTTTTCACGAATTTTATCTATTTATTTTATGTGAAAACTTTTAACAGTGACTATGTTTATATCATTATGTATTTTCAATCGGTTGCATATACTCATTTCAATTCAGACATTTGTGAAAGAATAATTGCTTGTGTGTGAGATATGCAACTTTAAAAACAGCGTTCATTTTGCTAACGTCTAGTGCACGGACAATTTAGTTTGACTGTGACTGGTGTTGAAGACATTCATTTGTGTTAAAATTTGATTATATTGCCGTCTAGAGCACGGTCAATTTGGATTACTTATGTTTCCAGACGCGGATTTTTTACAATACATATGTAATCATTCGCATTGGTCTTCTCTCATCACCCATCGGGAAAAAGCTGAGGATTAATCAGGTGCACGGATCTCCACAGCCGCTACCAAACTAATGTAGGGAAGAATTAATCTCGCAAAAGTCTCCTACAGCTATATCTCGAGCTAGCTTGCTTGTGTCCTCAAACTTAAATATATATTGGATAACATAATGTTAGGCAACGGACTGTGTAATCATATCGTAGTAAAGGGGCATAGAGAAACGCCTCCTTCTAAGATGTCTTTTACATTTTTATCTACTGAGCTAGAAAAAGTCTACAATCCTGCTGATATTTTAAATTTTGATTATGATTATTCTTTCTCATGGTTGAATAAAAGACAAGGATAATTGTTATCAGCAAAATAATTAATTGAAATTTTTATCTCCAAGTTTTGTATTATTAAAATTGAAATGTTATGCATTATATTGTAACACGCGGCTCCGCGTTACAACCAAACAATGTTCGATTTTGACAAATATAGTGCTCTTTAAGGCCAAATAATCTAACTCGGTTCTTACACAATATTTCTTTTAACTGTGATTTTAGAAACATTCTCTTTTAGTTTCAAGCAGTTTTAATTGAGATTTCTTGAACTGCAATTTTATTTGTAATTAATAGGGTTGTTTATTAAATATACAGAACCGCGCGCGATACGCATGGAACATGCGGTGGATTATTGTGTCACAGTGGATTTATTTCGCTCAGTTGGATTATTCGCAGTTTATGCAAGGGATTTACTGTTCGCATTTAACTATGCCTATCCAAATTTCAGAGAAAAATGGATTATTATAATGACATAATTTAAAACCATAGCAAACAGTGATCAAATTTTTTGTGAATTTTTGTCGTTGTAGTTTTTTCATGAATTTTATCTATTTATTTTCTGTGAAAACTTTTAACAGTGACTATGTTTATATCATTATGTATTTTCAATCGGTTGCATATACTCATTTCAATTCAGACATTTGTGAAAGAATAATTGCTTGTGTGTGAGATATGCAACTTTAAAAACAGCGTTCATTTTGCTAACGTCTAGTGCACGGACAATTTAGTTTGACTGTGACTGGTGTTGAAGACATTCATTTGTGTTAAAATTTGATTATATTGCCGTCTAGAGCACGGTCAATTTGGATTACTTATGTTTACAGACGCGGATTTTTTACAATACATATGTAATCATTCGCATTGGTCTTCTCTCATCACCCATCGGGAAAAAGCCGAGGATTAATCAGGTGCACGGATCTCCACAGCCGCTACCAAACTAATGTAGGGAAGAATTAATCTCGCAAAAGTCTCCTACAGCTATATCTCGAGCTAGCTTGCTTGTGTCCTCAAACTTAAATATATATTGGATAACATAATGTTAGGCAACGGACTGTGTAATCATATCGTAGTAAAGGGGCATAGAGAAACGCCTCCTTCTAAGATGTCTTTTACATTTTTATCTACTGAGCTAGAAAAAGTCTACAATCCTGCTGATATTTTAAATTTTGATTATGATTATTCTTTCTCATGGTTGAATAAAAGACAACGATAATTGATATCAGCAAAATAATTAATTGAAATTTTTATCTCCAAATTTTGTATTATTAAAATTGAAATGTTATGCATTATATTGTAACACGCAGCTGCGCGTTACAACCAAACAATGTTCGATTTTGACAAATATAGTGCTCTTTAAGGCCAAATAATCTAACTCGGTTCTTACACAATATTTCTTTTAACTGTGATTTTAGAAACAATCTCTTTTAGTTTCAAGCAGTTTTAATTGAGATTTCTTGAACTGCAATTTTATTTGTAATTAATAGGGTTGTTTATTAAATATACACAACCGCGCGCGATACGCATGGAACATGCGGTGGATTATTGTGTCACAGTGGATTTATTTCGCTCAGTTGGATTATTCGCAGTTTATGCAAGGGATTTACTGTTCGCATTTAACTATGCCTATCCAAATTTCAGAGAAAAATGGATTATTATAATGACATAATTTAAAACCATAGCAAACAGTGATCAAATTTTTGTGAATTTTTGTCATTGAAGTTTTTTCACGAATTTTATCTATTTATTTTATGTGAAAACTTTTAACAGTGACTATGTTTATATCATTATGTATTTTCAATCGGTTGCATATACTCATTTCAATTCAGACATTTGTGAAAGAATAATTGCTTGTGTGTGAGATATGCAACTTTAAAAACAGCGTTCATTTTGCTAACGTCTAGTGCACGGACAATTTAGTTTGACTGTGACTGGTGTTGAAGACATTCATTTGTGTTAAAATTTGATTATATTGCCGTCTAGAGCACGGTCAATTTGGATTACTTATGTTTCCAGACGCGGATTTTTTACAATACATATGTAATCATTCGCATTGGTCTTCTCTCATCACCCATCGGGAAAAAGCCGGGGATTAATCAGGTGCACGGATCTCCACAGCCGCTACCAAACTAATGTAGGGAAGAATTAATCTCGCAAAAGTCTCCTACAGCTATATCTCGAGTTAGCTTGCTTGTGTCCTCAAACTTAAATATATATTGGATAACATAATGTTAGGCAACGGACTGTGTAATCATATCGTAGTAAAGGGGCATAGAGAAACGCCTCCTTCTAAGATGTCTTTTACATTTTTATCTACTGAGCTAGAAAAAGTCTACAATCCCGCTGATATTTTAAATTTTGATTATGATTATTCTTTCTCATGGTTGAATAAAAGACAACGATAATTGATATCAGCAAAATAATTAATTGAAATTTTTATCTCCAAGTTTTGTATTATTAAAATTGAAATGTTATGCATTATATTGTAACACGCAGCTGCGCGTTACAACCAAACAATGTTCGATTTTGACAAATATAGTGCTCTTTAAGGCCAAATAATCTAACTCGGTTCTTACACAATATTTCTTTTAACTGTGATTTTAGAAACATTCTCTTTTAGTTTCAAGCAGTTTTAATTGAGATTTCTTGAACTGCAATTTTATTTGTAATTAATAGGGTTGTTTATTAAATATACAGAACCGCGCGCGATACGCATGGAACCTGCGGTGGATTATTGTGACACAGTGGATTCATTTCGCTAAGTTGGATTATTCGCAGTTTACGCGAGGGATTTACTGTTCAGATTTAACTATGCCTATCCGAATTTCAGAGAATAATGGATTATTATAATGACATGAGTTAAAAACATAGCAAACAGTGAACTAATTAAACAATAATTAATTGCGCGGTGAACTAATTATTTGCGAATTTTTATCATTGAAGTCTTTACACGGATTACATACTTTTATTTTCAGTGACAACTTTAAACAGTGACTATGTTCATATCATCATGTATTTTCAATCGGTTGCATATATTCTTTTCAATTCAGACATCTGTGAAAGAATAATTGCTTGTGTGCAAAATATGCTACTTTATAAACAGAGCTCATTTTACTACGTCTAGCGCATGGACAATTTAGTTTGACTGTGACTGGTGTTTAAGACATTCATTTGTGTTAAAATTTAATTTTATTGCCGTCTAGAGCACGGTCCGTTTTATTCAATTGTGAATATTGATTTTGCATTGCAACATTGTGTACAATATACGTATGATGATTATACTTAGCCTTCTCACATCACCAATCGGAAAAGTCGGGGACTAATCATTAGCACGGATCTCAACAGCCGCTACCAAACTAATGTAGGGAATGATAAATCTCGCAAAAGTCTCCTACATATTAGTGCCCATCTTTTCTTGGCACTGCCTACTATACTTTCTATATGTCTCTCAGCAGAAGCTGTACATTGAATAGTTATGCCTAAATCCTTAATTTCTTGCATAAGTTTAATCTCAAACACATCATTAATAACTGCATCATGAAAATAAACATAATGAAAGTTTGTTCTGTTCCCTATTTTTAAAGCTTTTGTCTTTTTATTGTTTATTCTCAGCGCTAGTGTGATCAAATATTTACTCAAATCATACAGATCTAATGTCACATTATTTTTGGAGAATTCGACATTTTTTGGATCAATTGGGAAGATTATTTTTAAATCATCAGCGAATTTGAAAACTCGACTGTTAAGGGTCATAGTTTCCAAATGTGCAAATATGATTTTAAATAAAATTGACCACAAACTTTATCCCTGTGGAATTCTACTTTTTACTCTTTTCGATTTTGATATCAAATCGTTTACTTGAATACTCATTCTTCGATTATATAAATAGTATTTAAGTAATCTAAAAATATTCGGATCAATATTCAACAAATTAATCGCATTGTGCGGTTTTTCTTCCGCAGTTCTGTCTCTAAAATTTTCCAAGGCGTTTCGGAAACTTTCAGGAAATCCAATCCATGCTGTAACATTTTCACATTCAATACAGAGTTACTATGAATGAGTACTCCTCCACCTCTTTTATCCAGCGATCTGTCTTTTCTAAATGCAGAATAATGAGGAATGTCAAATTCGTGGTTTTCAATGTTCTTGTTGAGCCAAGTTTCAGATAATATTATAAAATAAAAATAATTTCTTATTTCAAAATTACACAGCAAAAAGTTTTTGTTCTTAACACTTCTGAAGTTGACATAAAATAAAGTTTATGTAGTATACGACTTATCTAAACATTAATCAATTTTTACTGGTTCAACTTCAAAAATCCGATTAGTAGATGATTAATTACGTAAGAAGATTGGCGTGACTAAAGACTAGCTCAATAAGTGCTGAAGTTAGGTAAACGCAAGCAAAACATTCAGCATAGAGAGTCAGTGCAGCAAAGAAGGCAACAGCAATCACAGGTAGTGAGTTGAGCAGAATGTATTGCGTAAAAATTGCATCGCGCCTATAAAGATGCGAAGTCGCACGTAAATGATCAAAAGTAGATTGTGCGTTCTCATTGGTACAGCGTATTAAATTTTGAATTTGTTTTTGACAAAATGTCGCTGAATTAGTATGAGCCGTTACACTGCTTTCCTTTTTGAGTAAAGGAAAATTAAATAGATAAAAAAGTCTCCTGGTGAGATTTCATTAATACTGTTGGTCGGAATTCGAACCCAGTTAATAAACTAGTTAGCCAAAAATGTATTTTAATAGGTTGTGTTGTTACATACTCCTTAATTGCTTCACAATTGTTAGCTGTAGTGGCCGGTCATACCGCGTGAAGCAAAATAGACAGGTGTGATAATTTTTGTGAGCCGCTGATTGAAAATTGCAAAGTGGTTTTCGACTGAAGATGTGAGGTTTATTTTGTTACCTGAGCAGACTGGAACGCTGTCAATAAGAGTCGATATGACCAAATAATTAAGTATGTACTCGACGATGTGGTCCATGATATTCGTTAGAAAAGGTGAACTGCGTAACTGTTGAAGTTGCCGTATGCATGATAATTGCCTATACTATGATATGAAACTGGTGACTACTTATTTTTGCTAACGAAGCGCTGGTTATAAGTAGCTCGTCTTAATAAAATGAGCAAATGCGTGCTTAGGCGTGAGCTTTACGATGCAACGGTATGGTTTATAATTAATAAATAAAAATCAAGTGATAAAAGCAAATGTGAACTCGAACATTGCACAGGTAATTGCATAATACCTAAGAATTGTTCAGAAACGATACACAATTTTTAGCTAAGAACAGCTGGTTATACCAATCCAGAAAAATGAGTATGAAAAAAGGTATCATGCTGATCAATAAGGTTATCACATTACGTAAAATAAGGATCAAATGATTTACAAAGAAGAAATAACATATTATATGAAAAACAATAACCAATTATTAGAAAAAAATTTAAATTTAAATGCAATGCAAAGGAATTTGTTGATTTAACAATAATTGTTTGCACGGGTGGTTGTAACAATTCTTTAAATCAAGTTTAAGAGCTTGAAGTAAACACCAATCCCATTGTTTACTTCAAGCTCACATACTTGATTTAAAGAATTTGTTCATTGGTTGACGTCGTAGTCATGTAGAGCCTGAAACGCATGTAGAGGTTTGCATTTCATCAGAACCAGACGGTTCCTTTAAAGGATTCAACCTGTCTTTGCTTACCAGATTGGCTGTCATACCTTGCATAATTATGCAAAATTTTGGATGTCCAAACAAAATCGTTTAAGGACCGCGATACTTTAGTTGCAATAGTACAAAAGCAGCGTCGTTACAATAATTTTTTTGAATTATGAAGCTGCGAAATAACGAAGACTGGTCGGGGATAATGTCTTGGCTACTGGGTAGACATGTTAATGAAATAAAGTTGAAGGCGAGAAGCTTCGACTTCTGGATCATCCTGTGCAAGGAATAAACGTGACAGCTGACTAGGTATGCGTAAGTCCATGCAATACAGAAGTTATGACGCGGACGTTCTGATAGATTCGCGAATACTGGAAATCACTGCAAAGAGTACTAAAAGTAATGCATCGACCCAGTTTTCATTAATGGACGAGGAGGCTAAATCTGCTTTTAGGTTGCTATGCATTCATTTTATCATACCGTTAGAGAGTTGGTCGTAGGATGTAGTCTGGATTAAATGTCATCCCATGATCCGCAAGTTTGTTCAGAAACGATCGGATGAGAAACATCAACCTCAATCAGTATGTGCAATCGATGCAGAGATAAAATAATTAGTGACTTCATCTGCAGAAAGCATGTTAAGGCCATCGGGTGGATCTATCAATCATAGTTAGAAGGTAGCTAAGACGTTTAACCCAAATTAATTGAAATATGTCAGTGTGGATGATGGCTATGCGTGACGTTGTTGTGAAACATTCCAAATGATGTTGTTCTTCAGGCCTATATCACTATCGATAACCCATCTCTTAGCGTGATGTCTGGGTTTATGACCCCAAAAACGATGTATAATAAGTTTGACAATCGCCTTACTACATGGGTTGGAAATTGAGTGAATAGAGTTGAAAAGAATTCTCTTTAGGTTGGTGGGCTCAAATGGCTTTTAGGGCTGCGTACCCGTGTAGTAGACAATGGATAAATCTTTCCCGATTTGGCATACCAACTTGGTGAGTTGATGAGCTGCCGATCGTTGCATATGAGTGTCACCGCGTTGTTCTGTTAGTAAGACGGATTGAGTTTATTGTAGATTCATTGAGAATCAGAGAGTTGACTGATAAAGCAGAAGGCGAAGAGTGTTGTAGCGAGACGTCTGACCTGGAAAGTGCGTCTCAATAATGGTTTGTTCGCCTTTTAAGTGAAAAATTTCGAAATGTCATCCACCCAGATGTGACAGCTTTCTTTTTACTATAGCACAGTACTTTGCGACAGTTAAAGTTGCATCCTAATGTACACTAACTAATTGTACATGACCTGTGAAAACAACAAATCTGCTTCTGTCTATGTTGCTAATGAAGTGGCGCACTGCGTCATGGATAGCGAAGAGTTATCAACCAAATATGTCCTATCTAGTTTCTACTGGTTTTAGAGAACGCAAGTAAAAACGAATAGGCTTCCGAACTGTGTCGATTTCTACCTCTAGGGTAGCACCAATAGCAAATTAAGAATCATCTATTTTTAGTAGGAAAGGTGTTTGGAAGGCTGGATGTGTTAAATTGTGGCATCTGCCAACGAGTTGCAGGAATGACGGAGTAATTTCTCGTCTTCAGACAACCAAAAAATAGTGGAGTTTTTTCTAAGGTCTTATCCATTCGGCAGATGCCTACATAACGGATAAAGTTTTTTGATAAGCCGAGAAGGAATTTGCGATATTAGTTAATAACTCATATTTTATGCAAGTCCTTCTAAATCATTTGTAATGCAATGTCCTTGATCGTAATGGCCTTAGACGGCAAAGACAGTGTGACATTAGGTGAAATACGATGCCTCATAAAATCAACGGATGTAGTTGCAATTTGTGTTGCGTCATTTATGATCTTGAGTCAGTGATCTGATAAGTGGGACAGGAATTTTCATTGATGCTTGGCATGAGAATCTAGGTTTGCAACAAAAACTATTATTTCATCAAGGCATAACATACTATATTCGACGTCATCACGGAAAATGTTTTCCATGAATCTCTGAAATATCCGAGTGTCACACATAAGAACAAAAATTGTCTGAGGTCAATCACTGTAAAGTAATTGCTACCTCTGAGATTTTCAAACACGGTGTTTATACTCTGAATTGGGTACGCATTGGATTTGGTCACAGAATTGAGCCTGTGATAATCCCCATAGGTTCTGTATGATTCATTCGATTTAGAGATCGAGTGCATTTGTATTGCCGATGAACTTTTTGATGGGCTGATGATGCCATTTTCGCAGTCTTTTAAACCCTTCTTGGGCTGTTTTCAGTTTAGCTGCGGTAGAGTTCTCTTCTTAAATGCAATAGGCTGACCTGTTGTGATGATATGGTGCATCAAATTGGAGACACGTAGCTCTTACTCACTGAGATCAAACAACCATTTGTGTTCTTGAACAGCTGTCGATATATCTATCGACAAATACACTGAAAATGGGTGTATCACCGGTAGCTATAATCACCCTAAGGTATGTGTCCAGAAACTTTGCTCAATGAGCATGATCAACAATTATTTGATACTTTTGTATGAGTTTTTGCGAGTTTGTTGTCTCCCTACATATAATCGGTAGCGGCTGCGGAGATCCGTGCTCATGATCAATCCCCAGCCTTTTCCCGATGGGTGATGTGAGAAGACTAGTACGAATGATCACAAATGTATTGTAAATAACGTTGCATGTAGAGTTCATAGTTAGTCCAAATTAACCGTGCTCTAGACGGCACTAAAATGAAATTACTGTTAACACAATTGAACGTCTTATACACAAGTCACAGTCAAACAAATTTGTCCGTGCTCTAGACGGCAAAAGAATTAAATACTGTTTACAAAGTTTAATGTCTTACACACAAGCAGTTATTCTTTCACAAATGTCTGAATTATAATGAATATATGTAACAGATTGAAAATACATGATGATATGAATATAGTCACTGGTAAAAGTTGTCACTGATTATAAATAGATTAAAATCGTGTAAAAACTTCAATGAAAAAACTTCACAAATAATTAATTCACTGTTAGCTATGGTTTTAACTTATTTAATTATAATAATCCATTGTACTCTGAAATTCAGATAGTTATAATTAGATGCGAACAATAAGTCACTTGTATAAACTGCGAATAATCCAACGAAGAAAAATAAATCCACTATGATACTAAAATCCACCACATGTTCCCTGCGTATTGCGCGCGGGTGCCTATATTTAATAAAAAACCCTATTAATTACAAATAGAATAGCAGTTCAAGAAATCTCAGTTAAAACTGTTTCAACCTAACAGAGATTGTTTATAAAATCACAGTCAAGAGAAATATTGTGTAAAATCAGACTTAGATTATTTGACCTTATAGAGTACCATATTTGTCAAAATTGAACATCGTTGGGTTGTAACGCGGAGCCGCATGTTACATACACCCCCCCCCGACAATGAACATTAGTACACAATGAAGGGGACTAACCTTACAGGAGGTGTTATTGCACTGCCGTACCGAGTAACAACTGATGTTGGCTCTGTCAACACTGATTCTGGTTCCTCTATATCTCGCGGCGGCGTGACAGCGTCAGTTGGTTCGGTTGTTGATGAGATGTCGGGCGTCAGTCCGTAGTCAGCAAGACTGTCTGGAGGTGGAGTTATCGATTTTTCACCGCCTGATAGGTCAACACCGCGGAATAGCTGATCATTTGGATCAACGTCGGCCGGGGATAGTCTGTGTTTGGAGACCGCTTCAACCTTGCCATTAATCTCCAAAATGATGTAATTCTGACGTCCATTTAACACACTATAAGGGCCGCACTTCGGTTTGGCCAGAATCCTGTTATCCATATCGTTGTTGACGAAGAACCATTTTCAGCTGTCAAAATCTTTGCGTTTATAAATTGGACCATGTTGCTGACGTGTAGGACAGATCGGCCGATTCTGAACGTTATATTGTAGGTAACTGCGAAGTGGAAACACAAATGCCGGATCGTTCATCGTTATTGCAGTTTCAGAGCGTGATCGGACTAGTTCGCCAGGGAGCCGTGGACATTCTCCAAATACCATTTCAGAGGAACTACATTTGATCGAGGTCTTGTACGCATTGATAGGAGTGATTTCGGTAAAGCCGCAAGCCAATTTTCTTCTGGGCTAGCCTTGAGCGCCGATTTCAGTTCTCGTTGTGGCCTTTCGACGAAACCATTTTCTCTCGGATTGCGAGCCGCGGTCACAGAGTGTTTGACACCATAGTATTTCAGTAGGGCTGCGAAATCTTCGCCAAAGAACTGTGCGCCACGATCGGTTGTCACTTCAGCTGGAGCACCAAACCGAGCGAACCAATTGAGCTCTAAAGCATAACTGACAGTTTCTTGCTTCATGTCTGGCAGTGGTATGGCCTCATACCATCGAGTGGTGCGATCCCGTATTGACAGTAGATATCGCATATTGTTCACGGTAGGTAAGGTTACCAGATCAACGTGTATGTGCGTAAACCGAACTTTGGGCACTTGAATGACTTGTGGCGCCGTTTTGGTGTGTCTCGTCACTTTGCATTTCTGACATTCTAGACATTGTTTTGACCACATCTTGATATCTCGCCGCATGCCAGGCCAAAAATACGTTCTGGATAGAATTTCCACTGATGCTTCGCCAGATGGGTGGCTCATTGAATGGTAGACATCGAAGATCTTGTGACGGAGATTTTCAGGTATAAACGGCCGAGGGCCCACGCCAGTTATTTCACACTGCATCAGATTTCCATCATAATCAAATGTTTTCAGGCGATTGACATCAAATGTCGGAAGTGATGGATCATCTTGCTGAGGTGCTTGCAATTCCTTAGTGCTTATAGGTGAAGGAAACAGGATAGATGCACAGATTTCTGCAGTACGGCTTAGGGAGTTTGCGACCACGTTTTCTTATCCTTTGACATGAGTGACTTCATATTCATACTCGTGTATTCGTGTAAGTTGTGAGTTGACACGCCGTGAACAAAAATACTCTTTCTTTCCTCTGAGCATCGGAAATAGAGGAAGAAGGTCTGTGTAGATCTTGAACTTTCGGCCATCCAGATAGGTGGGGAAGTGTAGGATCGACCGGTAGATTGCAAGTAATCTTTTCCTAATGTATAATATCGCGACTCGCTAGGTTGTAGTTTTTGCGAATAAAAGTCAATAGGTTGATGTATGCCATTGATGGACTGTTGAAGTACTGCGCCTCTGGCAACGTCGGATTCGTCAGTTATCAATTTAAAAGGTTGAGACCAATCAGGAGAATATAGCATGGTCGCTTTTCATAAGGCCCTTTTGGCATCCTCGTAATCCTGCATGTCGTCCACGTTGAGCTGAATCGATTGTGATTTCTTGACAAAACGGCATTCTGGCACGAGATATTTTGAAGAGGTGCCAGAATCTTGGCAAGGCAGGGTTCAAATCGAGAATAGTTGTTCATCTTGCACAAGAATCGTCGTAATGATTGAACGGTGGTTGGAGGCTGTAGATCTTGAATAGCACGAACCTTAGCAGGTATAGGCGTCATGCCTTCTTCGGAAATTTGATGACCGATGAATTCAATTAATTGCTGTGCAAATACGCATTTGTTTCCATGAAGTCGGAGGCCATAGTCTGCTAGACGTGTGAGCAGGATCTCAATATGCTGTATATGTTCGGACATTGAGTTGTAGAATACCAGGATGTCGTCTAAATATGTATTTTAAAAGATGAATTTCGTTGCGCAGTGCTGTCATTCTTGTTGTGGATTTGACCGCATTTTTCTTGTGCGGGACAATTGATAGCACTCATTGGCCGGTAAAATCTTGAATTTTCATCATTTTCAGGTGATGTAATTTTTGGCCTCTTGATGGGTTCTCACTTGTCCCTTCTTCTTTAAGCCTTCAATTTGCTGATTGTCTGAAAATGACGTTTGAACAAGATTGTCCATTGTTCTTCTTCCTTATTTTCGAGCCCGAATTTCCAGGTTCATCTTCAGGGTTGACACAATACGCACAGGAATAAAACACAACTTGTGGCAAATGTGGTATCCTCATTCAAGACAGATATATTTATATTTATTTTAATTCCAAATGTATTTTTAATTGTCTTCCTAATATCCGGTCTTCATACCTAGTCTCTAATACTCAAATGTATACAAAAACTTATCCTTGTCCCCCTCCGCGCACACAACCACCTATAAACATGTGTATTTTACTAAAGTGACATTTTTATTGAATAACTATAAGCACACCTAATGGATTGACATACACGCCTATCAATGATGTCTATATTTTAATTGCTGTACCGGACGCATAGAAAGATCAACAAAATTTGAATTATATATTGCTGTAATCCTCACCTGCCCCCCAGTTCACCTAATTCCATCCAGCTTGCAATCGGTTATAGACAGAGAGATTAAAAAAGCTATTGAAAGTCTATAGAGTATTATTCTATCGTTTTGACAAGACCGAATACGGAGTTTACACTAACGAAATCGTCTCTCAGCCAAATACACATTAATACTCATATCCTATATAAATTAGTTTAGTATATTTAGTTTAGTATATTTAGTTTAGTAGTATATTTAGTATATTTAAATATCTGTGTCCAATATACCTATATAATAAATTGTATATTTAATTACTTATTCATAATTACATATATACTCACTTCTTATAAAACATCCATATAATTCCATAGGCTATATATTATGTATATATAGATAAGCATATAAGCAACCATGTGGGTTCTTCCCACATCTTCTATAAATATCAATATATCCATCATATATATATATATATATATATATATATATATATATATATATATATATACGTGTATATACCATATATATAATATGAATCTCATACAAGCAACACTGTGAGTCCCGCAACGGATAAATTATATCAGTCAAAATACTTTTTATATATCTCTTTTATTGTCTATCTATATACCCCTATATATATATATATATATATATATATATATATATATATATATATATATATATATATATATATATCCATTCCTTTTTAATTTAACACAGTATTCTTTTAATTAGGGAAACACAAATAACGAAGTGGATAAAGGCCATTTATTTCGTGAATACTAATCATCTCTTATACAATCATACATATTTATACATTTTGGGTTTTCAATTGATTATGCTAGATCTGGTCATTATTGTTTTGATAGCTTGGGCATTAACCATTTGTGCACATTGTTCACTGTTACATATACAAGTGCTATTTTTCCCAGTATAGTTGATCGTTTCACCTTGTTGCGCAAAGTTGTCGTTTTTACATGGTAACAGCGCCAGTGTGGATTGCAGTGTTAAACGCTCACATTGTTTGGAGACTCCTGTCATCGTATGCGCCTCTGTTATTTCCACTTCAGTTTTTTGCCAATCAGATTGTATGTTTGTTGATTCCTTATTTACAAACATACCACTGGATAAAACAACGGAGATCTTGTGTGACCTCATCAAAAATGAGTTTTTTGACTTCCCTATAGACACCAATGACATCAAAGTCCTGATATTAGCATGAACTAAAAACGTGCAATTTACATTCGAAGGGATATACTACCGCCAGATCAATGGTGTCGCTAAGGGAAGTTGCATCGCACCCCTCCTGGCAGATGTATACATGTATCACCTGGAAAAAACGAGCATAAAAGGTATAATTGACCAGTGCGCACTCTACAAAAGGTATGTAGATGATATCTTGTTGTTCATCTCAGAAGCAGCAGACCCTTCCGAAATCCTCAAACAAGCAAATGGAGTCGATCCAGACATCAAATTCACTCTCGAGGTAAAGAAAGACGACAGTTTTCCCTTCCTTGACATCAAAATCACTCGAGAAGCAAACGGAGATTTGACACTGGCCATACGTAGAAAATCCACTTTCACCGGACAATACATTCACTACAATAGTAGTGTGCCAAAATCCCACAAAAGAAACTTAGTAAACAACCTAGCAAACAGAATCAGGAAGATCCGTTCTGAACACAAGATTGAGGAAGAACTGGGCTACCTCAGGAAAATTTTGCTAATGAACAACTACCTAGAGCGTTTCATTGATGTCAACATCAGACCACGGCAGATTCGTACTAGAGAGGATACCGTCAAGCAAGTTTTCCTAAACTTAACATTTAGAGGCGACGTACCAGCCTCAATAATTGCACGGCGGCTGAATAGAATAACTAAGGACAACTTTCTCAGTGTTAAAGTTAATATGACATTTAGTACACAGAGAATCATGAGGTTGGATGCCAAAGATCAATTAACAATTTTCTCCAAATCATTCATAGTCTACAAATTCTCATGTATGTGCGGTAGCACATATATCGGACGTACGAAGAAGCAATTGATAAGCAGAAACAAGCAACATTTCCCAAAGAAATTGATTAACAAAGGCTTGGCACCGTCAGGAAAATCAGCTATTTCCGATCATACATTGGAAACAGGGGACCCAGTCAATTCGACCAATTTCACAATTCTACATAAAGCAAAATCAGAAAAATTATTATTTATTTATGAAGCCTTTTACATAAAACAACAAGTACCTGACCTTAATATTCAAAAGTTTCATCAACATGATATTCTTATTGACTGGCCAAGAATAACAAAATTCAACAACAATTTCCTAGTATCCAGCTAAGAACAAACAGGCCCTCGACTAGAATCAACGAACATACAATCTGATTGGCAACAAACTGAAGTGGAAATAACAGAGGCGCATACGATGACAGAAGTCTTCAAACAATGTTAGCGTTTAACACTGCAATCCACACTGGTGCTGTTACCACGCGAAAACGACAACTTTGCGCAACAAGGTGAAACGATCAACTATAGTGGTAAAAATAGCACTTGTATATGTAACAGTAAACAATGCTCACAAATGGTTAATTCCCAAGCTATCAAAACAATAATGACCAGATCTCAGACATTACTCTGCAATACTGCGAGAATGACCTTTACATGCAAACACCCATACACACTCACCAACTAGCCAAAACAAGAAACAGCAGTAAAAACGAGTCAGATTTGTTACCACTAGTATAATCAATTGAAAACCCAAGATGTATAAATATGTATGATTGTATAAGAGATGATTAGTATTCACGAAATAAATGGCCTTTATCCACTTTGTTATTTGTGTTTTCCTAATTATAAGAATATATATATATATATATATATATATATATATATATATATATATATATATATATATATATATATATATATATATATATATATATATATATATATATATATACATAATGCCTATTTCAATTGACATAAGCAACCATGTGAGCTTTTCTCACCTCATATATAAAATCTAAATATTCTTCTACATATATATTGTGAATATCTAAATAAGCATTTAAGCAACTATGTGAGTTATATATATATATATATATATATATATATATATATATATATATTGTCAAATTATCAAAAAGGCCAACAAATATGCAATTAGAATCGATCAATAAAAAGAAAGAGGAGAATTTGAGCTTTCACAGCATATTTATTGGACGGGACAAAACGTTCCTCCAACGGAAATTGGTAAAAGTAAAAAAGTTAAAGAACAATCAGGAACGGAAACCGCCAATGTCTGATGAAGCTGTTAAACGGACTCAATCGAGTGTGACTGCAACATCAAAAAACGATGTATCGTTATTAACTGTTGTGGACAGAAAGGGGAAACGAAGTATGGCCTCGAGGCCCGTGAAAAGAATAGTAAAGAAGCCATCAAGGTTGAATCAGTAAAAGTCGACACTTGTTTAGATAAGTCGCTATCTACATTTACTCTATTTTATGCTAACTCTCGAAGTGTTAAAAATAAGAACTTTTTATTGTGTAATTTTATAATAAGTAATGATTTCGACTTTATAATATTATCCGAAACTTGGCTTAACAAGGATATTAAAAACCATGAATTTGATATTCCTCATTATTCTTTATTCAGAAAGGACAGATCGCTGGATAAAAGAGGTGGAGGAGTACTCATTTATTGTAAATCTGTATTTAAGGCGAAAATTTTACATACTAGTGATGATAATGCTATCATTGATTTCTTATCTATACAATTTGATAATCTGATCTTAACAGCGGTTTACAGACCGCCGTATGCTACTTTATTTGATGATCAAACATTTACCAATTCTTTTCAATCTATCTTTGACTGCCATGGCTTTAATGTAGTGGTAGGTGTCTTTAATAAGTTACAGGACTGTGAAATAATCAATTCTTTTTCTAACCATGATCTCAAGCAGATTATAAATGAATCAACTAGAGGTTCGCAATGCTTAGATCATGTATACTTAGAAATTGAAATGGTGAAATCGCACAGTTATGATGTTATCAATTATTTCAAAGAACTGGACCACAAACAAATTATTTTACAATGGAACATCTTGAGTGGCATAACACAGAAACTAAGTTTTGAAAATGCACACGTGCACTGTTCCAGAATCAACTGGAATTTTTTTAGAGAATTAAGCATACTGATTGATTATGAGAGTTTTTATTTCTTGAATACTGATGAATTTGTTTCCTCTGTTTCATCGTTATTATCTATTTTATTTCAGGCATCTACGTTTACGGACATTATACCGAAACGGATTAATAGGATATTGTGTAAACTAAGAATTAAACGAGATAATATAATAAAGTGTAGTCTTATTAATAGTATTAAACAAATGAGGTTAGATTCCATTGATAACGAAATTAATTCATCACTGCTAATAATTCGTCAAAGATCAGAACGAATTATTTTGGCCAAAATGAAGAGTAATCCTAGATTAGGATACAAACTCCTCACAGATTACAGTAAATACAAAGAAAAGTTAAAGCTTATACTACCTGTGGATAAAACTGAGTATGAATTTCTCTGTGAATTGGATGAAGTATTTGGCAATTTGATATGCAATCCACAGAATGAAAGAAATTTTATAGAATTATCTGACCCTTTTGGAGACCAGGAACCAGGACTTGTTATTGACAGTGATGAATTGATAAAATTGATGTTAAAAATCAAATAAAAAAAAACAAAAAGATCACCTTGGTATTTCGATTGATAATCTGCTTCAATTACCCTTAACATTTAGGAATGTGC
>JAQBSW010012154.1:0-17665 GCA_029291075.1 Eudiplozoon nipponicum | reverse complement strand
CGGTTGGTGCACAATTTCTGTTATTGAACAGAACATTTTGGGTAAATGCACGTTGTAAATGCCATAGACTAGAAATGCAGTAACAATTATATTAGGATTTTGACGCGGACCGGACTCACCCTCTATCGGTTGGTGCACAATTTCTGTTATTGAACAGAAGATTTTGGGTAAAAGCACGCTGTAAATGCCATAGACTACAAATGCAGTAACAATTATATTAGGATTTTGATGCGGACCGGACTCACCCTTTATCGGTTGATGCACAATTTCTGTTATTGAACAGAACATTTTGGGAAAATGCACGCTGTAAATGCCATAGACTAGAAATGCAGTAACAATTATATTAGGATTTTGACGCGGACCGGACTCACCTTTTATCGGTTGGTGGACAATTTCTGTTATAGAACAGAACATTTTGGGTAAATGCACGCTGTAAATGCCGTAGACTAGAAATCCAGTAACAATTATACTACGATTTTGACAAGGACCGGTCTCACCCATTAACCGTTGATGCACAATTTCTGTTATTGAACATAAAATTTTGCGCAAATGAACGCTGTAAATGCCATAGACAACAAATGTAGTAAAAATTATATTAGGATATTGACGCTGACCGGACTCACCATTTATCGGTTGGTTCAAAATTTCTGGTATTGACCAGAGCATTTTGGCTATATGCACGCAGTAAATGCCGTAGACTAGAAATGCATTAACAAATTTATTAGGATTTTGACGCGGAACGGACTCACCCTCTATAGGTTGGTGCCCAATTTCTGTTATTTAACAGAACATTTTGGGTAAATGCATGCTGTAAATGCCATAGAATAGAAATGCATTAACAATTATATTAGGATTTTTACGCGGAACGAACTCATCCTTCATCGGTTGGTGCAAAATTTCTCTTATTGAACAGAACATTTTGGTTAAATGCACGCTGTAAATGCCGTAGATTAGAAATGCAGTAACAATTATATTGGGATTTTGACGCGGACTGGACTCACCCTCTATCGGTTGGTGCACAATTTCTGTTATTGAACAGAAGATTTTGGGTAAAGGCACGCTGTAAATGCCATAGATTACAAATGCAGTAACAATTATATTAGGATTTTGACGCGGACCGGACTCACCCTTTATCGGTTGGTGCACAATTTCTGTTATTGAACGGAACATTTCGGGTAAATGCTCGCTGTATATGCCAAAGACTACAAATGCAGCAACAATTATATTAGGATTTTGACGCGGAACGGACTCACCCTTTATCGGTTGGTGCACAAGTTCTGTTATTGAACAGAACATTTTTGGTAATTGCACGCTGTTAATGTCATAGACTACAAATTCAGTAACAAGTATATATAGGATTTTGACGCGGACCGGACTCACCCTTTATCGGTTGGTGCAAAATTTCTGTTATTGAACAGAACATTTTGGGTAAATGCACGCTGTAAATGCCGTAGACAAGAAATGCAGTAACAATTATATTACGATTTTGAGAAGGACCGGCCTCACCCATTACCGGTTGATGCACAATTTCTGTTATTGAAGAGAAAATTTTGCGTTAATGAACGCTGTAAATGCCAAAGAGTACAAATGCAGTAAAAATTATATTAGGATTTTGACGAGGACCGGCCTCACCCTTTATCGGTGGTGCAAAATTTCTGTTATTGACCAGAACATTTGGGTAAATGCACGCTGTAAATGCCATACACTAGAAATGCAGTAACAATTATATCAGGATTTTGACGCGGACCGGACTCACCCTTTATCGTTTGGTGCACAATTTTTGTTATTGAACAGAACATTTTTGGTAAATGCACGCTGTAAATGCCGTAGACTAGAAATGCAGTAACAATTATATTAAGATTTTGAGAAGGACCGGCCTCACCCATTAACGGTTGATGCACAATTTCTGTTATTGAACAGAAAATTTTGCGTAAATGAACGCTGTAAATGCCATAGACTACAAATGCAGTAAAAATTATATTTGGATTTTGACGCGGACTAGACTACACCCTCTATCGGTTGGTGCACAATTTCTGTTATTGAACAGAAGATTTTGGGTAAATGCACGTTGTAAATGCCATAGACAACAAATGCAGTAACAATTATATTAGGATTTTGATGCGGAACGGACTCACCCTTTATCGGTTGGTGCACAATTTCTCTTATTGAACAGAACATTTTGGGTAAATGCACGTTGTAAATGCCATAGACTAGAAATGCAGTAACAATTATATTAGGATTTTGATCGCGGACCGGACTCACCCTCTATCGGTTGATGCACAATTTCTGTTATTGAACAGAAGATTTTGGGTAAAAGCACGCTGTAAATGCCATAGACTACAAATGCAGTAACAATTATATTAGGATTTTGACGCGGAACGGACTCACCCTTTATCGGTTGGTGCACAATTTCTGTTATTGAACAGAACATTTTGTGTAAATGCACGCTGTAAATGCCATAGACTAGATATCCAGTAACAATTATACTACGATTTTGACAAGGACCGATCTCACCCATTAACCTTTGATGCACAATTTCTGTTATTGAACATAAAATTTTGCGCAAATGAACGCTGTAAATGCCATAGACAACAAATGTAGTAAAAATTATATTTGGATATTGACGCTGACCGGACTCACCATTTATCGGTTGGTTCAAAATTTCTGTTATTGACCAGAGCATTTTGGCTATATGCACGCAGTAAATGCCGTAGACTAGAAATGCATTAACAAATTTATTAGGATTTTGACGCGGACCGGACTCACCCTCTATAGGTTGGTGCCAAATTTCTGATATTTAACAGAACATTTTGGGTAAATGCATGCTGTAAATGCCATAGAATAGAAATGCATTAACAATTATATTAGGATTTTTACGCGGAACGAACTCATCCTTCATCGGTTGGTGCAAAATTTCTCTTATTGAACAGAACATTTTGGTTAAATGCACGCTGTAAATGCCGTAGATTAGAAATGCAGTAACAATTATATTGGGATTTTGACGCGGACTGGACTCGCCCTCTATCGGTTGGTGCACAATTTCTGTTATTGAACGGAACATTTCGGGTAAATGCTCGCTGTATATGCCAAAGACTACAAATGCAGCAACAAGTATATTAGGATTTTGACGCGGAACGGACTCACCCTTTATCGGTTGGTGCACAAGTTCTGTTATTGAACAGAACATTTTGGGTAAATGCACGCTGTAAATGTCATAGACTACAAATTCAGTAACAATTATATTTAGGATATTGACGCGGACCGGACTCACCCTTTATCGGTTGGTGCAAAATTTCTGTTATTGACCAGATCATTTTGGGTAAATGCACGCTGTAAATGCCGTAGACAAGAAATCCAGTAACAATTATATTACGATTTTGAGAAGGACCGGCCTCACCCATAACCGGTTGATGCACAATTTCTGTTATTGAAGAGAAAATTTTGCGTTAATGAACGCTGTAAATGCCAAAGAGTACAAATGCAGTAAAAATTATATTAGGGTTTTGACAACGACCGGCCTCACCCTTTATCGGTGGTGCAAAATTTCTGTTATTGACCAGAATATTTGGGTAAATGCACGCTGTAAATGCCATAGACTCGAAATGCAGTAACAATTATATCAGGATTTTGACGCGGACCGGACTCACCCTTTATCGTTTGGTGCACAATTTTTGCTATTGAACAGAACATTTTTGGAAAATGCACGCTGTAAATGCCGTAGACTAGAAATCCAGTAACAATTATTTTAAGATTTTGAGAAGGACCGGCCTCACCCATTAACGGTTGATGCACAATTTCTGTTACTGAACAGAAAATTTTGCGTAAATGAACGCTGTAAATGCCATAGACTACAAATGCAGTAAAAATTATATTTGGATTTTGACGCGGACTAGACACACCCTCTATCGGTTGGTGCACAATTTCTGTTATTGAACAGAAGATTTTGGGTAAATGAACGTTGTAAATGCCATAGATAACAAATGCAGTAACAATTATATTGGGATTTTGATGCGGAACGGACTCACCCTTTATCGGTTGGTGCACAATTTCTCTTATTGAACAGAACATTTTGGGTAAATGCACGTTGTAAATGCCATAGACTAGAAATGCAGTAACAATTATATCAGGATTTTGACGCGGACCGGACTCACCCTCTATCGGTTGGTGCACAATTTCTGTTATTGAACAGAAGATTTTGGGTAAAAGCACGCTGTAAATGCCGTAGACTAGAAATCCAGTAACAATTATACTACCATTTTGACGAGGACCGGTCTCACCCATTACCCGTTGATGCACAATTTCTGTCATTGAACATAAAATTTTGCGTAAATGAACGCAGTAAATGCCATAGACTATAAATGTAGTAAAAATTATATTAGTATATTGACGCTGACCGGACTCACCATTTATCGGTTGGTTCAAAATTTCTGGTATTGACCAGAACATTTTGGCTAAATGCACGCTGTAAATGCCATAGACTAGAAATGCAGTAACAATTATATTAGAATTTTGACGCGGAACGAACTCATACTTCATCTGTTGGTGCAAAATTTCTCTTATTGAACAGAACATTTTGGGTAAATGCACGCTGTAAATGCCGTAGACTAGAAATGCAGTAAAATTTATATTAGGTTTTGACGCGGACTGGACTCACCCTCTATCGGTTGGTGCACAATTTCTGTTATTGAACAGAAGATTTTGAGTAAATGCACGCTGTAAATGCCATAGATTACAAATGCAGTAAGAATTATATTAGGATTTTGACGCGGACTGGACTCACCCTTTATCGGTTGGTGCAAAATTTCTGTTATTGAACAGAACATTTTGGGTAAAGGCACGCTGTAAATGCCATAGATTACAAATGCAGTAACAAATATATTAGGATTTTACGCGGACCGGTCTCACCCTTTATCGGTTGGTGCATAATTACTGTTATTGAACGGAACATTTCGGGTAAATGCTCGTTGTATATGCCAAAAAATACAAATGCAGCAACAATTATATTAGGATTTTGACGCGGAACGGACTCACCCTTTATCGGTTGGTGCACAAGTTCTGTTATTGAACAGAACATTTTTGGTAATTGCACGCTGTTAATGTCATTGACTACATATTCAGTAACAAATATATAAGAATATTGACGCGGACCGGACTCACCCTTTATCGGTTGGTGCAAAATTTCTGTTAATGACCAGATCATTTTGGGTAAATGCACGCTGTAAATGCCGTAGACTAGAAATCCAGTAACAATTATATTACGATTTTGACAAGGACCGGCCTCACCCATTACCGTTTGATACACAATTTCTGTTATTGAAGAGAAAATTTGGCGTAAATGAACGCTGTAAATGCCAAAGACTACAAATGCATTAAAAATTATATTAGGATTTTGACGCCGACCGGCCTCACCCTTTATCGGTTAATGCAAAATTTCTGTTATTGACCAAAACATTTGGGTAAATGCACGCTGTAAATGCCGTAGACTAGAAATGCATTAACAATTATATTAGGATTTTGACGCGGACTGGATTCACCCTCTATCGGTTGGTGCACCATTTCTGTTATTGAACAGAAGATTTTGGGTAAATGCACGCTGTAAATGCCGTAGACTACAAATGCAGTAACAATAATATTAGGATTTTGACGCGGAATGGATTCACCCTTTATCGGTTGGTGCACAATTTCTCTTATTGAACAGAACATTTTGGGTAAATGCACGTTGTAAATGCCATAGACTAGAAATGCAGTAACAATTATAGCAGGATTTTGACGCGGACCGGACTCACCCTTTATCTGTTGGTGCACAATTTTTGTTACTGAACAGAACATTTTGGGTAAATGCACGCTGTAATTGCCATAGACTACAAATGCAGTAAGAATTATATTAGGATTTTGATGCGGACCGGACTCACCCTCTATCGGTTGGTGCACAATTTCTGTTATTGAACAGAAGATTTTGGATAAATGCACGTTGTAAATGCCATAGATTACAAATGCAGTAACAATTATATTAGGATTTTGACGCGGAACGGACTCACCCTTTATCGGTTGGTGCACAATTTCTCTTATTGAACAGAACATTTTGGGTAAATGCACGTTGTAAATGCCATAGACTACAAATGCAGTAACAAATATATCAGGATTTGGACGCGGACCGGACTCACCCTTTATCGTTTGGTGCACAATTTTTGTTATTGAACAGAACATTTTGGGTAAATGCACGCTGTAATTCCCATAGACTTTAAATGCAATAAGAATTATATTAGGATTTTGACGCGGACCGGACTCACCCTCTATCGCTTGGTGCACAATTTCTGTTATTGAAAAGAAGATTTTGGGTAAAAGCACGCTGTAAATGCCATAGACAACAAATGCAGTAACAATTATATTAGGATTTTGATGCGGAACGGACTCACCCTTTATCGGTTGGTGCACAATTTCTGTTATTGAACAGAACATTTTTGGAAAATGCACGCTGTAAATGCCGTAGACTAGAAATCCAGTAACAATTATATTACGATTTTGACAAGGACCGGCCTCACCCATTAACGGTTGATGCACAATTTCTGTTACTGAACAGAAAATTTTGCGTAAATGAACGCTGTAAATGCCATAGACTACAAATGCAGTAAAAATTATATTTGGATTTGACGCGGACTAGACTGGCCCTCTATCGGTTGGTGCACAATTTCTGTTATTGAACAGACGATTTTGGGTAAATGCACGTTGTAAATGCCATAGATAACAAATGCAGTAACAATTATATTAGGATTTTGACGCGGAGCGGACTCACCCTTTATCGGTTGGTGCACAATTTCTCTTATTGAACAGAACATTTTGGGTAAGTGCACGTTGTAAATGCCATAGACTAGAAATGCAGTAACAATTATATTAGGATTTTGATGCGGACCGGACTCACCCTCTATCGGTTGATGCACAATTTCTGTTATTGAACAGAAGAATTTGGGTAAAAGCACGCTGTAAATGCCATAGACTACAAATGCAGTAACAATTATATTAGGATTTTGATGCGGAACGGACTCACCCTTTATCGGTTGATGCACAATTTCTGTTATTGAACAGAACATTTTGGGTAAATGCACGCTGTAAATGCCATAGACTAGAAATGCAGTAACAATTATATTAGGATTTTGACGCGGACCGCACTCACCTTTTAACGGTTGGTGGACAATTTCTGTTATAGAACAGAACATTTTGTGTAAATGCACGCTGTAAATGCCGTAGACTAGATATCCAGTAACAATTATACTACGATTTTGACAAGGACCGATCTCACCCATTAACCGTTGATGCACAATTTCTGTTATTGAACATAAAATTTTGCGCAAATGAACGCTGTAAATGCCATAGACAACAAATGTAGTAAAAATTATATTAGGATATTGACGCTGACCGGACTCACCATTTATCGGTTGGTTCAAAATTTCTGGTATTGACCAGAGCATTTTGGCTATATGCACGCAGTAAATGCCGTAGACTAGAAATGCATTAACAAATTTATTAGGATTTTGACGCGGACCGGACTCACCCTCTATAGGTTGGTGCCCAATTTCTGATATTTAACAGAACATTTTGGGTAAATGCATGCTGTAAATGCCATAGAATAGAAATGCATTAACAATTATATTAGGATTTTTACGCGGAACGAACTCATCCTTCATCGGTTGGTGCAAAATTTCTCTTATTGAACAGAACATTTTGGTTAATTGCACGCTGTAAATGCCGAAGATTAGAAATGCAGTAACAATTATATTGGGATTTTGACGCGGACTGGACTCGCCCTCTATCGGTTGGTGCACAATTTCTGTTATTGAACAGAAGATTTTGGGTAAAGGCACGCTGTAAATGCCATAGATTACAAATGCAGTAACAATTATATTAGTATTTTGACGCGGACCGGACTCACCCTTTATCGGTTGGTGCACAATTTCTGTTATTGAACGGAACATTTCGGGTAAATGCTCGCTGTATATGCCAAAGACTACAAATGCAGCAACAATTATATTAGGATTTTGACGCGGAACGGACTCACCCTTTATCGGTTGGTGCACAAGTTCTGTTATTGAACAGAACATTTTTGGTAATTGCACGCTGTTAATGTCATAGACTACAAATTCAGTAACAAGTATATATAGGATATTGACGCGGACCGGACTCACCCTTTATCGGTTGGTGCAAAATTTCTGTTAATGACCAGATCATTTTGGGTAAATGCACGCTGTAAATGCCGTAGACTAGAAATCCAGTAACAATTATATTACGATTTTGAGAAGGACCGGCCTCACCCATTACCGTTTGATACACAATTTCTGTTATTGAAGAGAAAATTTGGCGTAAATGAACGCTGTAAATGCCAAAGACTACAAATGCATTAAAAATTATATTAGGATTTTGACGCCGACCGGCCTCACCCTTTATCGGTTAATGCAAAATTTCTGTTATTGACCAAAACATTTGGGTAAATGCACGCTGTAAATGCCGTAGACTAGAAATGCATTAACAATTATATTAGGATTTTGACGCGGACTGGATTCACCCTTTATCGGTTGGTGCACCATTTCTGTTATTGAACAGAACATTTTGGGTAAATGCACGTTGTAAATGCCGTAGACTACAAATGCAGTAACAATAATATTAGGATTTTGACGCGGAATGAATTCACCCTTTATCGGTTGGTGCACAATTTCTCTTATTGAACAGAACATTTTGGGTAAATGCACGTTGTAAATGCCATAGACTAGAAATGCAGTAACAATTATATCAGGATTTTGACGCGGACCGGACTCACCCTTTATCGTTTGGTGCACAATTTTTGTTATTGAACAGAACATTTTGGGTAAATGCACGCTGTAATTGCCATAGACTACAAATGCAGTAAGTATTATATTAGGATTTTGACGCGGACCGGACTCACCCTTTATCGGTTGGTGCACAATTTCTGTTATTGAACAGAACATTTTGGGAAAATGCACGCTGTAAATGCCATAGACTAGAAATGCAGTAACAATTATATTACGATTTTGACAAGGACCGGCCTCACCCATTAACGGTTGATGCACAATTTCTGTTATTGAACAGAAATTTTGCGGAAATGAACGCTGTAAATGCCATAGACTACAAATGCAGTAACAATTATATTAGGATTTTGACGCGGACCGGACTCACCCTTTATCGGTTGGTGCACAATTTCTGTTATTGAACAGAACATTTTGGGTAAATGCACGCTGTAAATGCCGTAGACTAGAAATGCAGTAACAATTATATTAGGATTTTGACGCGGACCGGACTCACCCTCTTATCGGTTGGTGCACAATTTCTGTTATTGAACAGAACATTTTGGGTAAATGCACGCTGTAAATGCCATAGACTACAAATGCAGTAACAATTATATTAGGATTTTGACGCGGACCGGACTCACCCTTTATCGGTTGGTGCACAATTTCTGTTATTGAACAGAACATTTTGGGTAAATGCACGCTGTAAATGCCATAGACTAGAAATGCAGTAACAATTATATCAGGATTTTGACGCGGACCGGACTCACCCTTTATCGTTTGGTGCACAATTTTTGTTATTGAACAGAACATTTTGGCTAAATGCACGCTGTAATTGCCATAGACTACAAATGCAGTAAGTATTATATTAGGATTTTGACGCGGAGCGGACTCACCCTTTATCGGTTGGTGCACAATTTCTGTTATTGAACAGAACATTTTGGGAAAATGCACGCTGTAAATGCCATAGACTAGAAATTCAGTAACAATTATACTACGATTTTGACAAGGACCGGCCTTACCCATTAACGGTTGGTGCCCAATTTCTGTTATTGAACAGAAAATTTTGCGTAAATGAACGCTGTAAATGCCATAGACTACAAATGTAGTAAAATTATATTAGGATTTTGACGCTGACCGGACTCACCCTTTATCGGTTGGTTCAAAATTTCTGGTATTGACCAGAACATTTTGGGTAAATGCATGCTGTAAATGCCGTAGACTAGAAATGCAGTAACAATTTTATTAGGATTTTGACGCGGACCGGACACACCCTTTATCGGTTGGTGCAAATTTCTGTTATAGAACAGAAGATTTTGGGTAAATGCGCGCTGTAAATGCCGTAGACTACAAATGCAGTAACAATTATATTAGGATTTTGACGCGGAACGGACTCACCCTTTATCGGTTGGTGCACAATTTCTCTTATTGAACAGAACATTTTGGGTAAATGAACGTTGTAAATGCCATAGAAAATAAATGCAGTAACAATTATATCAGGATTTTGACGCGGACCGGACTCACCCTTTATCGGTTGGTGCACAATTTTTGTTATTTAACAGAACATTTTGGGTAAATGCACGCTGTAATTGCCATAGACTACAAATGCAGTAAGAATTATATTAGGATTTTGACGCGGACCGGACTCACCCTCTATCGGTTGGTGCACAATTTCTGTTATTGAACAGAAGATTTTGGGTAAAAGCACGCTGTAAATGCCATAGACTACAAATGCAGTAACAATTATATTAGGATTTTGACGCGGAATGACTCACCCTTTATCGGTTGGTGCACAATTTCTCTTATTGAACAGAATATTTTGGGTAAATGCACGTTGTAAATGCCATAGACTAGAAATGCAGTAACAATTATATCAGGATTTTGACGCGGACCGGACTCACCCTTTATCGGTTGGTGCACAATTTTTGTTATTGAACAGAACATTTTGGCTAAATGCACGCTGTAATTGCCATAGACTACAAATGCAGTAAGTATTATATTAGGATTTTGATGCGGAACGGACACACCCTTTATCGGTTGGTGCACAATTTCTGTTATTGAATAAAACATTTTTGGAAAATGCACGCTGTAAATGCCATAGACTAGAAATGCAATAACAATTATATTAGGATTTTGACGCGGACCGGACTCACCTTTTAACGGTTGGTGGACAATTTCTGTTATAGAACAGAACATTTTGGGTAAATGCACGCTGTAAATGCTGTAGACTAGAAATGCAGTAAGAATTATATTAGGATTTTGACGCGGACCGGACTCACTCTTTATCGGTTGGTGGACAATTTCTGTTATAGAACAGAACATTTTGGGTAAATGCACGCTGTAAATGCCATAGACTAGAAATGCAGTAACAATTATATTAGGATTTTGACGCGGACCGGACTCACCCTTTATCGGTTGGTGCACAATTTCTGTTATTGAACAGAACATTTTGGGTAAATGCACGCTGTAAATGCCATAGACTACAAATGCAGTAACAATTATATTAGGATTTTGACGCGGACCGGACGCACCCTTTATCGGTTGGTGCACAATTTCTGTTATTGAACAGAACATTTTGGGTAAATGCACGCTGTAAATGCCATAGACTAGAAATGCAATAACAATTATATTAGGATTTTGACGCGGACCGGACTCACCCTTTAACGGTTGGTGCACAATTTCTGTTATTGAACAGAACATTTTGGGTAAATGCACGCTGTAAATGCCATAGACTAGAAATGCAGTAACAATTATATTACGATTTTGACGCGGACCGGACTCACCCTTTAACGGTTGGTGCACAATTTCTGTTATTGAACAGAACATTTTGGGTAAATGCACGCTGTAAATGCCATAGACTACAAATGCAGTAAAAATTATATTAGGATTTTGACGCGGACCGGACTCACCCTTTATCGGTTGGTGCACAATTTCTGTTATTGAACAGAACATTTTGGGTAAATGCACGCTGTAAATGCCGTAGACTAGAAATGCAGTAACAATTATATTAGGATTTTGACGCGGACTGGACTCACCCTCTATCGGTTGGTGCACAATTTCTGTTATTGAACAGAAGATTTTGGGTAAATGCACGCTGTAAATGCCATAGATTACAAATGCAGTAACAATTATATTAGGATTTTGACGCGGACCGGACTCACCCTTTATCGGTTGGTGCACAATTTCTTTTATTGAACAGAACATTTTGGTTAAATGCACGCTGTAATTGCCATAGACTACAAATGCAGTAACAATTATGTTAGGATTTTGACGCGGACCGGACTCACCCTCTATCGGTTGGTGCACAATTTCTGTTATTGAACGGAACATTTTGGGCAGAAGCACGCTGTAAATGCCATAGACTACAAATGCAGTAACAATTATATTAGGATTTTGACGGGGACCGGACTCACCCTTTATCGGTTGGTGCACAATTTCTGTTATTGTACAGAACATTTTGGGAAAATGCACGCTGTAAATGCCATAGACTAGAAATGCAGTAACAATTATATTAGGATTTAGACGCGGACCGGACTAACCTTTTAACGGTTGGTGGACAATTTCTGTTATAGAACAGAACATTTTGGGTAAATGCACGCTGTAAATTCCGTAGACTTGAAATCCAGTAACAATTATACTACGATTTTGACAAGGACCGGCCTCATCCATTAACGGTTGATGCATAATTTCTCTTATTGAACAGAAAAGTTTGCGTAAATGAACGCTGTAAATGCCATAGACTACAAATGTAGTAAAAATTATATTAGGATTTTGACGCTGACCGGAGTAACACTTTATCGGTTGGTTCAAAATTTCTGGTATTGACCAGAACATTTTGGGTAAATGCACGCTGTAAATGCCGTAGACTAGAAATGCAGTAACAATTTTATTAGAATTTTGACGCGGACCGGACACACCCTCTATCTGTTGGTGCACAATTTCTGTTATTGAACAGAACATTTTGCGTAAATGCAGGCTGTAAATGCCAAAGATTAAAAATAGAGCAACAATCATATTAGGATTTTGACGAGGAACGGACTCACCCTTTATCGATTGGTGCACAATTTCTGTTATTCAACAGAACATTTTGGGTAAATGCACGCTGTTAATGTCATAGACTACAAATTCAGTAACAAGTATATTAGGATATTGACGTGGAACGGACTCACACGTAGTCGGTTGGTGCATAATTTCTCTTATTGAACAGAACATTTTGGGTAAATGCACGCTGTAAATGCCGTAGACTAGAAATGCAGTAACAATTTTATTAGGATTTTGACGCGGACCGGACTCACCCTTTATCGGATGGTGCACAATTTCTGTTATTGAACAGAACAATTGGGTAAATGCACGCTGTAAATGCCATAGGCTAGAAATGCAGTGACAATTATATTAGGATTTAAACGCGGACTGGACTCACCCGTTGTCGGTTGGTTGACAATTTCTGTTATTGAACAAACCATTTTGGTTAAATGCACGCTGTAAATTACGTAGACTAGATATCCAGTAAAAATTATATTACGATTTTGACGAGCACCGGCCTCACTCATTAACGGTTGAATCAAAGTTACTGTTATTGAACAGAAAATTTTGCGTAAATGCACGCTGTAAATGCCATAGACTAGAAAAGCAGTAACAATTATATTTGGATTTTGACGCAGACCGGACTCACCCTTTATCGGTTGGTGCACAATTTCTGTTATTGGACCGAACATTTTGGGTAAATGCACGGTGTAAATGCCACAGACTACAAATGCAGTAACAATTATATTAGGATTTTGACGCGGAACGGACTCACCCTTTATCGGTTCGTGCACAATTTCTCTTATTGAACAGAACATTTTGAGTAAATGCATGCTGTAAATGCCATAGACTAGAAATGCAGTAAAAATTATATTAGGATTTTGACGCGGAACGGACTCACCATTTATCGGTTCGTGCACAATTTCTCTTATTGAACAGAAAATTTTGAGTAAATGCACGCTGTAAATGCCACAGACTAGAAATGCAGTAACAAATATATTAGGATTTTGACGCGGACCGGAGACACCTTTTAACGGTTGGTTGACAATTTCTGTTACTGTACAGAAAATTTTGCGTAAATGAACGCTGTAAATGCCATAGACTACAAATGCAGTAAAAATTATATTAGGATTTTGACGCTGACCGGACTCACCCTTTATCGGTTGGTTCAAACTTTCTGGTATTGACCAGAACATTTTGGGTAAATGCACGCTGTAAATGCCGTAGACTAGAAATGCAGAAACAATTATATTAGGATTTTGACGCGGACTGGACTCACCCTTTATCGGTTGGTGCAAAATTTCTGTTATTGAACAGAATATTTTTGGTAAATGCACGCTGTAAATGCCATAGATTACAAATGCAGTAACAATTATATTAGGATTTTGGCGCGGAACGGACTCACCCTTTATCGGTTGGTGCACAATTTCTCTTATTGAACAGAACATTTTGGGTAAATGCACGTTGTAAATGCCATAGACTAGAAATGCAGTAACAATTATATCAGGATTTTGACGCGGACCGGACTCACCCTTTATCGTTTGGTGCACAATTTCTGTTATTGAATAGAACATTTTGGGTAAATGCACGCTGTAATTGCCATAGACTAGAAATGCAGTAACAATTATATCAGGATTTAGACGCGGACCGGACTCACCTTTTAACGGTTGGCGGACAAATTCTTTTATAGAACAGAACATTTTGGGTAAATGCACGCTGTATATGCCGTAGACTAGAAATCCAGTAACAATTATACTACGATTTTGACAAGGACCGGCCTCACCCATTAACGGTTGATGCACAATTTCTGTTATTGAACAGAAAATTTTGCGTAAATGAACGCTGTAAATGCCATAGACTACAAATGTAGTAAACATTATATTAGGATTTTGACGCTGACCGGAGTCACCCATTATCGGTTGGTTCAAAATTTCTGGTATTGACCAGAACATTTTGGGTAAATGCACGCTGTAAATGCCGTAGACTAGAAATGCAGTAACAATTTTATTAGGATTTTGACGCGGACCGGACACACCCTCTATCGGTTGGTGCCCAATTTGTGTTATAGAACAGATGATTTTGGGTAAATGCGCACTGTAAATGCCATAGACTACAAATGCAGTAACAATTATATTAGGATTTTGACGCGGACCGGACTCACCCTTTATCGGTTGGTGCACAATTTCTGTTATTGAACAGAACATTTTGGGTAAATGCACGCTGTAAATGCCATAGATTACAAATGCAGTAACAATTATATTAGGATTTTGACGCGGACCGGACTCACCCTTTATCGGTTGGTGCACAATTTCTGTTATTGAACAGAACATTTTGGGTAAATGCACGCTGTAAATGCCATAGACTACAAATGCAGTAACAATCATATTAGGTTTTTGACGCGGAACGGACTCGCCCTTTATCGGTTGGTGCACAATTTCTGTTATTCAACAGAACATTTTGGGTAATTGCACGCTGTTAATGTCATAGACATCAAATTCAGTAACAAGTATATTAGGATATTGACGCGGACCGGACTCACACGTCGTCGGTTGGTGCACAATTTCTCTTATTGAACAGAACATTTTGTTTAATTGCACGCTGTAAATGCCATAGACTAGAAATGCAGTAACAATTTTATTAGGATTTTGACGCGGACCGGACTCACCCTTTATCGGATGGTGCACAATTTCTGTTATTGAACAGAACATTTTGGGTAAATGCACGCTGTAATTGCCATAGATCACAAATGCAGTAACAATTATATTAGGATTTTGACGCGGACCGGACTCACCCTTTATCGGTTGGTGCAAAATTTCTGTTATTGAACAGAACATTTTGGGTAAATGCACGCTGTAAATGCCATAGACTAGAAATGCAGTAACAATTATATTAGGATTTTGACGCGGACCGGACTCACCCTTTATCGGTTGGTGCACAATTTCTGTTATTGAACAGAACATTTTGGGTAAATGCACGCTGTAAATGCCATAGACAAGAAATGCAGTAACAATTATATTAGGATTTTGACGCGGACCGGACTCACCCTTTAACGGTTGGTGCACAATTTCTGTTATTGAACAGAACATTTTGGGTAAATGCACGCTGTAAATGCCATAGACTACAAATGCAGTAACAATTATATTAGGATTTTGACGCGGACCGGACTCACCCTTTATCGGTTGGTGCACAATTTCTGTTATTGAACAGAACATTTTGGGTAAATGCACGCTGTAAATGCCGTAGACTAGAAATGCAGTAACAATTATATTAGGATTTTGACGCGGACCGGACTGACCATTTCACGGTTGGTGCACAATTTCTGCTATTGAACAGAACATTTTAGGAAAATGCACGCTGTAAATGCCATAGACAAGAAATCCAGTAACACTTATATTATGATTTTGACAAGGACCGGCCTCACACATTAACGGTTGATGCACAATTTCTGTTATTGAACAGAAAATTTTGCGTAGATAAACGGTGTAAATGCCATAGACTACAAATGCAGTAAAAATAATATTAGGATTTTGACGCTGACCGGACTCACCCTCTATCGGTTGGTGCACAATTTCTGTTATTGAACAGAACATTTTGGGTAAATGCACGCTGTAAATGCCATAGACTAGAAATGCAGTAACAATTATATTAGGATTTTGACGCGGACCGGACTCACCTTTTCACGGTTGGTGCACAATTTCTGTTATTGAACAGAACATTTTGGGTAAATGCACGCTGTAAATGCCATAGACAAGAAATCGAGTAACAATTATATTAGGATTTTGACGCGGACCGGACTCACCCTTTAACGGTTGGTGCACAATTTCTGTTATTGAACAGAAAATTTTGCGTAGATAAACGGTGTAAATGCCATAGACTACAAATGCAGTAAAAATTATATTAGGATTTTGACGCGGACCGGACTCACCCTCTATCGGTTGGTGCACAATTTCTGTTATTGAACAGAACATTTTGGGTAAATGCACGCTGTAAATGCCATAGAATACAAATGCAGTAACAATTATAATAGGATTTTGACGCGGACCGGACTCACCCTTTATCTGTTGGTGCACAATTTCTGTTATTGAACAGAACATTTTGGGTAAATGCACGCTGTTAATGCCATAGACTAGAAACGCAGTAACAATTATATCAGGATTTTGACGCGGACCGGACTCACCCTTTATCGGTTGGTGCACAATTTTTGTTATTGAACAGAACATTTTGGGTAAATGCACGCTGTAATTGCCATAGACTACAAATGCAGTAAGAATTATATTAGGATTTTGACGCGGACCGGACTCACCCTCTATCGGTTGGTGCACAATTTCTGTTATTGAAAAGAACATTTTTGGTAAAAGCGCGCTGTAAATGCCATAGACTACAAATTCAGTAACAATTATATTAGGATTTTGATGCGGAACGGACTCACCCTTTATCGGTTGGTGCACAATTTCCGTTATTGAACAGAACATTTTGGGAAAATGCACGCTGTAAATGCCATAGACTTGAAAAGCAGTAACAATTATATTAGGATTTTGACGCGGACCGGACTCACCTTTTAACGGTTGGTGGACAATTTCTGTTATAGAACGGAACATTTTGGGTAAATGCATGCTGTAAATGCCGTAGACTAGAAATCTAGTAACAATTATATTACGATTTTGACAAGGACCGGCCTCACCCATTTACGGTTGATGCACAACTTCTGTTATTGAACAGAAAATTTTGCGTAAATGAACGCTGTAAATGCCATAGACTACAAATGCAGTAAAAATTATATTAGGATTTTGACGCTGACCGGACTCACCCTTTATCGGTTGGTGCACAATTTCTGTTATTGAACAGAA
>JAQBSW010012153.1:0-17679 GCA_029291075.1 Eudiplozoon nipponicum | reverse complement strand
AATGCTGTACGACGTTACAAAGTCAGTTAGGAGTCAAGGATGGCTGAGTTTGTGTATTGTTGGGGGCCCATATTAGGGCCGGTATTGCATTCCCCGGCAAATACCGAGAAAGTTAGTTAGTGTAGCAATGTTTAGAAACACTCATAGTCACTTGAGACCAGCTCTGGTTGACTGGGTTGTTGTTCTTTTTGTTGAGGCGTTGACATCAGTGGCGAGTGTGTAGCTGAGTAATCTCGTTGAAGATCTGAAGTAATTGGCAGACTTCAGGGTCAAATATGTACATGTTGCTCCATCTCACTAGTTATGCAGCAACACGATTGGCGTGAATAAAATTTCCAATGTGTGTGAAGCAGGTCCAAAAATCAGTGTAGGTGACAACAGCAGACAGCACGCACATGTAGCGCACAGCCGAAGACTAACGCGACCACTGACTGGCATGGTAAATTCACTGTGCTTAAATAGCCTTAAATTGAAAGCTCGCACGCTATTGGTTAACGGCGAATTTCGCTTGTATTTAATTGGTGCCGCGTAAGTTGAATTTAAATTTCATTTACGCAATATTTCGGTGAAAATTTCTTTAGCCGCTACAATAATAAATTGATAATTAGATTTTGCTAATTTTTGCATTTTGGTAGCCGTGCAAATAATCGCCATCAATGAAAGAGCTGCATTTTCCACTGAAAAGTACCTCGGAAATTATTTTCAAAATGCAAAACGTTTTTTAGAAATGGGTCTGTCTGAATGTCTCGAATCGATATATTTCCTTATTATACATGTTTTAAATTAGCATTAATTTATTGTATAAACTGAAAATTAATATAGAAATAAGTTTACGATTATATTTTTTAATTATGCTTTTCCTCAATTATTATATATTAATTGATTCTGTAAACGCCCCGGCTTCAAGTAAATGCCGTACGACGTTACAAACTCGGTTAAGGTGCTCTAAATAGAGATAAGTTACTGATTTGGGGGCCCTTAAGAGGGCCTTGGCGGCGTTCGCGTAAGTTATATATATGTAAGTTGATGTTCTGTTCCTTGGGTGGACCCTGGTTGTGGTTCCTGCTGTTGTTATCATGTGTGTTGAAGTTCTGCATTAATTGGCTCGTCTTGCTGGCTGAAGTGCAACACGGTGAGTCACGAATGTTGCCAATTGTTGGTGAAACAAATCAATATCCAGCGTAGGTATTGACAGCCGACAGCACGCACATGTGTAACACGAGGCAGAAAGCAGATATGACCAACTGACTTGCATGGTAAATTACCGTGCTTAAATAGCATGCAATATGTGTACTTGCATACTATTGGTTAAACGTGGTTAAACGTGGTTAAACGGCAATTTGCTTTTTCTCATTGGTCCAACGTAAATAAATTTGAATTTAATTTACGCAATATGTCGGCGATTGATTTGTGTCGTTACAACACTTTCCTCTCTGAAGAAAAAAAGAAAAAATATTCCTCTCTGCGAGGCTAGATAAGAAATGCATGACAGAGTTCGAACCAAGTTAAGCAAAAATATGATGAACCATAAGTGCTGGGCTTAAATATGCTTGTTGGTTGCTTCAACAATAATATGATGCCAGGTAACCACTAGGAATTGCTACACAAATTGTTAGCTCTAGTGGACGGTCATAGCACGTGAGGCAAAATAGAGCAGTGTAAGTTTTTGAGCCGCAGCGTGAAGATTTCGAGGTAAATCGCCTCTGAATTTGCCAGGTTTAAGATAAAAACCTAAGCAGGTTGGAACGTTGTCAATGTGTTTGTATACGACCAAAGGAGCTAGAGTGCTCGACGTTGAGGTCATGACATTTGTAGAGTGGTCTTTGTGCAATTGATAAAGTTGAGATATGCATTGAAAGTGGCCTGTACAATGATATGAAGCTGATCACTACTTAGTGTTGCTACACGAAAGCGTTAGCTCTAAGTAGCTGGTCATACCAAAATAGGCAGTGTAATGTCATGTGTGAGAAATACATTATAATGTAAAAATATATACATTAAAAATCAAAGGTAATTGCATAAAAATATGTACACGAACATTGCCTCAGAGATGGCATAATACCAAAGAACTGTTCAAAAATGCTATACAATTGTTAGCTAAGAACAGCTGGTTATGCCACGTGAGACAAATACTAAAAATTAACGTAAGGTTAAAAAAAATTTTATAGTTAAATGTTAATGTTTAAAAAAAATTAATTACGCGTTATACAAAGTAGGTTGAGATTGTGGGCAGACAGAGCCTGAGACGTGTGTAGAAGGTTGAACGCTCTCAGGATCAGGTGGTTCGATAAACGGTTTTAACCTGTCTATGCTTACTGATGTTGGTGTAGCGCCTTGCATAATGATCAAGTATTTTGGCTGTTTTAGTAAAATCGGGTAAGGACCGCGATACTTGGGTTGTTACCGAAATGAAGTCGAAGGCGGGTAGCTTCGTTTTGTGGGTCATCTTGTGCCGGTAGTAGACGTGGGAGCTGACTAGGCAGGCGTAGACCCATGCCATACAAGAGTTGTGACGCAGACATTTTAATGGATTCACGAGTACGGGAACGCATGGCAAGCAGAACCAAAGGTAGTGCGTCGACCCAGTTGCCATTAATGGACGAGGATGCTAAAGCTGCTTTGAGTTCCCTATGCATTCTCTCTACCATGCCATTAGCTAGGGGATGGTAGGCAGACGTCTGGCGTAAGATGCATCCCATGTACCGCAAGGTGGTTTTGAAACGATCAGATGAGAAGCAAGTGTCTCTGTCCATGATAACCTCATTGGAAACACCATAATTGGATATCCATGCAGAGATAAAACCGTTAGTTACTTCGTCTGCAGAAATGGTGCCAAGAGGCAATGCCGCAGGCCACCGTGTAAATCTATCGATCATAGTTAGAAGGTAGCTGAAACCTTGAACCTTGTCAGATGAACTATGTCGATGTGGACGATGGCTAGGCGAGAAGTAGACCGAAAATGTTGTAACTTAGAACGAGTGTGTCGTGTAATCTTGTTTTTATGACAAATAGCACACTCTGAGACCCATCGTTTAACATTCTGCCTAAGTCTGTGACCCCAGAAACGATCTGTCAGAAGTCAGACAGTCGCTTGGCTTCCTGGATGAGAAATTGAGTGAATTGAATCGAAAACCTTTCTCTGAAGGCTGGTCGGTAGAACTGGCTTGTTGGGCTGCGTACCCGTGAAGTAAACAATTGATAAGCCTTCCCACAGACGGCATATGAACTTGGTTGGGTGACGGGCTATTGATCTTTGAATGTGAATGCCACCGCGTTGTTCAGTTCGCAGGAGAGTTGGCGTTAGTGCAGGTTCGCTGAGTGCCACGGAGTTGACAGTGAATGGTGACGGCGAAGGTGGTTGTAGAGAGACGTCTGGTCAGAACAGGGCATCTGAAATGAAGTTCTGTTTGCCCTTGACGTGAAAGACGTCAAATTGCCATTCGCTTAGACGAGAAAGCTGTCTTTCCACTCTGGCAGGATACTTGGCGATAGATGAAGTTGCGTTTCGAAGTGTGCTAACTAGTGGTGCATGATCTGTGAAAACAACAAATCTGCTACTGCCAATGATGTTGATAAAATGGCGCACTGTGTCGTGGATGGCGAGAAGTTCTCGGCCGAAAGTGTCGTACCTCGTTTCTACTGGTTGGAGAGTACGCGAGTAGAAACTGATAGGCTTCCGAACTCAGTCGATCTCTTGTTCCAAAGTGGCTCCAATAGCGAATTCAGAAGCATCTGTCGTGAGTAGAAATGGCTTTTCGAAATCTGGATGCGTTAGCATTGTGGTATTTGCTAACGAGTTGATGGCAAGTCGAAGTAATTCCTCGTCTTCGGATGACCAAGCAATGATGGAATTCTTGCTAAGTTCTTTTCGGTTCCGCAGGTGCCTGCACAAAGGATAAAGTTGTTTTGAAAGGCCTGGAAGGAACTTGCGATAATAGTTTAGTACTCCCAGGATTTTCTGCAAATCGCTCAAAGTCCTTGGTGACTTGATATTCTTGATTGTATTCGTCTTTGACGGCAACGGTTGAATACCTTGGGCCGTGATACGATGCCCTAAGAAGTCGACGGATGAAGTTGCAATCTGCGTCTTGTCACAGTTGATCTTGAGTCCGTGGTTGGATAAGCGTGAGGACATTTCGTAGATGTTTCGCATGAGATTCTAGATCTGGACTGAATACCATAATGTCATCTAGATATGACATACAATAAGCAGAGTAGTCGCGAAGTATGTTGTCTATGAATCTTTGAAATGTCTGAGTAGCACACTTGAGTCCAAAAGGCATGTAAAGATATTCAAAAGGCCAAATGGAGTGATGACTGCAGTTTTCTCGATATCCTCTGGTGCTACCGGTATGTGATGGTACGCTTGTCTGAGGTCAATCACTGAGAATAAATTGCTGCCGTTGAGTTTTTCAAGTAAAGTGTTGATATTTGGAATAGGATATGCATCAGATTTTGTCACTGAATTTAGCTTAAGGTAGTCTCCACAGGCTCTGTACGATCCGTTTGATTTTGAGACTAAGTGCAGCGGTGACGCCCATGAACTTTTTGATGGTCTGATGATTCCCTCTTCCAAAAGCCTTGAGAATTCTTCTGTGGCAGCTTTAAGCTTAGCAGGAGCCAGTGGTCGCTTCTTGAGTGCAATAGGTTGTCCTTCTGTGACGATGTGATGCATCGTGTTCGAGACTCGCAGATCGGATTTGTTAAGATCGAAAAGCGATTTGTATTTTCGAAGAGCTGCTGATATCTTTGCTGAATGATGCACTGGGGTTGGTTGAATGACCTGTAACTCCAAACGCTCGGAGGCAAGTTTCCAAAAGCTTTGTTCAAGTCCGGTGGAGGGGTCGATGATCTTTTGATTGGCAAGATCAACAATGAGCCGAAATTTATGTGAGACCTTGGCAATGATGAAGTTGTGGGAAAATTCACGTCGTAGACCTATTGTTGAGTGTGCGGTATTGGCAGCCATAAGTTGGTATGGGCTCGCCTGTAGCTGTTGCGAGAAGAACGCCTAGCGACATCTCGGCCATTGAATCACCTTTGAGAACTGAGACTGCCGCATCTGTGTCTACGATGTACTCTTCGCCAGTTTTGAAATCAAGAAGGTGCAGAAGTTCGTTTGGCTGTTTGGCCGGGTCATGCAAACAAGTAGGCTGGTGATTTCGACCGGCATTGTCTGTTTGGTTCTCTATGTGAAAAATTCGGCGTGGACGAAAAGAGTCGACAGGGATGTCGGATTGTAGCTGGCTTCTTCCCTGTAGCGCCGTTGATGCCGTTGATGTGCAGAAAGTACGGTCTTCTACTTCCTACGCCAGACGTTTCCCGACGCTGATGCACCCTTGTGCCTGCGGTCTGTTGTCCTCTCCGTCAGCTGTGGAAATTGACACTCATTCGGAAATTCTTCGGAACGACAAAGACAAACTTGGCAAGCATAAAAAACTTCTGGTGGTTATAACACCAGTTCTTTGGAGCATATTTATTAAAGGATTGCGGAGATCTCGATCGCCGCCTACCATTATAATTTGACTTGGAAACGAATTTTGGTCGAGCATTCACTTGATTTATCTCGGATTTGGTAATGGCCAATCCTTCTAGAACTTTGGCCATGTTCGCCACTGTTCTCTCTAAAGAGGAGATTCTATCATCTTGCGGGGGTGAAGAAAAGGATGATGGATTCACTTTGGGTTCCAAAACCCTATATTCTAATTCACATCTCTCAGATAAGTCATCTATAGAGAGAGTGTTGGGGAGCTGTCTGGCAAAGAGTTTTAATGTTTGGGAAGATTGTTAATAAAAGCAACCTTAGCCTCATGGTCAGAAATGTTGGTTTTATACCAACGTTTCCGTAATTCCCTCAGTATTTCGATGGGGCCAAGATTTGGCATATCTAACTGCGCATATTTGTTTATTATCTGCTCAGTTTCCATGGGTCCAAGCAAGGATTCTACCTCGTTTTGTAGGCCCAAAATGGGATTAGGTAGCTTCCTAATGGCCTCAAGCTTAGGATAAATCCGTCGCTGCACTTCAGAAGGTAGTTTAGCAAAAACCTTTGACAGTTTTTGATGACTGTCATAATCAGGAAACGGGGAGAAATTGGAGTCTACGCGCATAAAAAATAACTCACTATCTCCATCCCAAACAGGAACATCAATATCTAAAATTGGACCTGACATTTTAACAATCTTACGGGATCTTAAAAGCATAAATTAAAAGCAATATGAAAATATATAAATATACTTTAACGAAACGCTTACCCACAAACAGCTTCCACGGTTGAATAAGAGCAGAACAAAGAAGTCACTGTTTCCAAAATCCGAAGTTGAGTTGTTGAGTACGTACGGTGCCGTTTTGTACGTAGAAATGATGAACAAAGGCCCCGTTGGCCTTTGATGCCGATGTGTTATTATTTTACCAACAGATTTCCCAGAAAACCACAATCACGGTAAAGAAAACACAAAATGTCAATCTATTATTATTATATCCCCCAACACAAACCGCGAATATATACCCAAAAAAATTCACAGATGGCCACGATCACGGTAGATAAAACGCAAATCTTAATCGATTTTTATCCCAAATAGATGAAAAAGGAAGTCAATTTTATTTATACCAAAAAAATCAGAACAATAATCAATATCCTGGCGCGGTCGCCAATTTTGTAAACGCCCCGGCTTCAAGTAAATGCCGTACGACGTTACAAACTCGGTTAAGGTGCTCTGAATAGAGATTAGTTACTGATATGGGGGCCCTTAAGAGGGCCGGGTAATGCGTTCGCTTGAAGTCTTCAGAGTTGAAGATGTCCTAGAGCCTTGGGTGGACTCTGGTTGAGTTTTCGCTCCCGTGGTTGAGCTGTGATCGCGTTGTGGATGGTGTCCTGCAGGTCCTGCACTCAATTGGCTCGTCTCTCCGGTATCCCGCAACAAGATGAGTCACGGATGTAGTTAGTTGTTGGTGAAACTATCAAATCACCAGCGTAGGTATTGACAGCCGACAGAGCGCACACGTATTGACAGCCGACAGAACGCACACGCGTGAAGCAGGTAGAAGGCAAATGCCACAACTGACTTGCATGGTAAATTACCGTGCTTAAATAGCATGCAATATGTGTACTTGCATACTATTGGTTAAACGTGGTTAAACGTGGTTAAACGGCAATTTGCTTTTTCTCATTGGTCCAACGTAAATAAATTTGAATTTAATTTACGCAATATGTCGGCGATTGATTTGTGTCGTTACACAATATTGTGTAGAATATACGTATGACCCGATGGTTTGCCTTCTCACATCAACCATCCGAAAAAGATGAGAGACTGATTAGGCGCACGGGTAGTAAAAATAGCCGCCATTGATATGTAGAATGGGTATAAAATAACGAACAAGAAAGCAACCCCGGAAATCGACCCCTACATTATGGTGCCCCGGTTCGTCGAACTCACAGCCAGTAAGGAATTAATAAACAGCTAGATTTTGAGAAATTCAAGCATTTTCAATGAAGGTCACTACACACGTTATTGCCTCGGAAACGGCTGCACATACCCGCGCACAGACGCGACATTTAAATGGGCGTGGTAACCCTCAACAACTCAGGTGAATCCGCCCATGGAAGGTTCGGAAGACTGGTGGGGTCAGCCTCCTCGGCGGCAGCAGAGGCTGAGCACCCCAATTTGTTGGCCGCTCCACGTCTGATGGCTCGAAGCACGTTGCCTTCGCGGTAGAGCGCAATCAAACTATTGTCTTTACAGCGACGGCTCCAATTAAGTCATGCTTCAAACGCCCAAATGCCAGCAACCAATCTCATCGTCGGTTGCCACTATCAACATACTTTCTCATCCGTGACGCAATCTCTGGCGAATGAATTGTCATAGACACTGGATCAGATGTAAGCTCACTACGCCACAATTATCTCGAACCAACCCACCCAGTCGACACCAACAGTCTGACCTGCGCGAATGGCTCCAACATAGCGACGTTTGGGGTACGAATACACACAATCTCGTTCTCCAACTCAAAATGATGTTTCAAATATCCGTTCATCATCGCCAACACGACATGAAACATCATTGGAGTGACTTTCTCGAACACTTCGACCTAACCATCCGTCCAAGAACGCTAGAGATAGAGTAACCAGTATCAGTGTTGACAGCCAAAATCAGTCAGAGCAATAACACTTCCTGTAAGGTTAGCCCCCTTCATTGTGTACTAATTTTCACTGTCGCGGGGGTGTATGTAACACGCGGCTCCGTGCTACAACCCAACGAAGGTCGATTTTTACAAACGCTGTGCTCTTTAAGGTCAAATATTCTAACTCTGCCCTTAAACAATATTTCTCTTAGCTGTGATTTTAGGATCAATCTCTTTTAGTCTCAAGCAGTTTTAATCGATATTTCTTGAACTGCAATTTTATTTGTAATTAATAGGGTTTTTATAAAATAGACAGAGCCGCGCGCGATCCGAGAGGATCACGCGGTGGACTGTTGTGTCACAGTAATTTTATCTCGTTACATCGGATTATTCGTTACTATGAAAATGATTGATTGTTTACTATAAAAGCAAGGAGCTAAACATTTGTGAGTTGTTTGTCATTTAAATCTTTAAACGGTTTACACAAAACATTTTCCTTTATAAACATAAATAACTTTACTAGGCTCATATTATCATGTATCTTTAATCGTTTGACTACTCATTACAATCCAGACATTTGTGTAAGAATAACCACTTGTGTGTAAAACATTTTTCTTTATAAACATAAATCATTTTACTATGTTCATATTATCATGTATTTTCAATCATTTGACTATTCTCATTACGGTCCAGACATTTGTGTAAGAATAACTGCTTGTGTGCGAAACATGTTACTTTATAAACATAAATCATTTTAATTCTTGCCGTCTAGAAGACGGACAATTTAGTTTAACTGTGAATGGTGTTTAAGATATAATTTTATGTTAAAATATGTTTTTTTATTGCCGATCAACACATGGTCAAATTGGACTATCTGTGAATTATATTTCTAGTTGCAATATTGTGTAGAATATACGTATGACCAGATGTTTTTGCCTTCTCACATCAACCATCCGAAGAAGATGAGAGACTGATTAGGCGCACGGGTAATAATAATAGCCACCATTGATATGAAGGACGGGTATAAAATTTACGAACTAGAAAACAACCACGCAAACGACCCCAAACAATATATATATATATATATATATATATATATATATATTTGATAGTATAATACTCAAAAAATTTATGCCCGATGTTGCATCCCAAAAGACCAGGAAAAATAGTATATTAAAGTGGGCATTGCTGAGATTTGATATCACGTTTACAAGCAAAAAGCCTCTAATTTTATGAATGCTGGAACATAGGTGGCAGTCTTGACGTCTTGGCGGGATTGGTATGTGTCCTAGAGTTTGAGCTGTTAATGCGAGACTATTGAAGCAATCAATTTTCTTCTGAATCACCGGATGCAAAATTACTTTTTTTGATTGACGACAATTATTATATTAGCAGAAAATGCCATCTGTTGCAAATGCTATGTTGAGGTCCAAAAAATTCGTGCAGATTACATGTTCGGCAACACAATAGAAGAGTACTGACTGAAGATCCACTTAATAATTTAAGCGATTGCAAATAACGTGTATTCTCGATTAAAAACAAGAGCACGAGTAATCGTAGTTTTCAACTCATTACATTGCGTTCATATATCCGATGCAAAGCACGTAGTAAGTCTGATCTATCAGTCAATTTTTTTTTAGATCACATATAAATTTCTTCGGAGAATTGCATCATACCAAGGAGAAAACCTTACATCAATGTTGGTCCAGCCTAGCAAGTTTAACAAATGGAACTTTTATAAACTACTTTAGGAAGGGTTTAAACTAATTTAAATAACCGGTTGATGAACTATCCATAAATTAACATCAAAAGTATATTTTAAATAAGCCATGCTGTTCTGTTGCATACTCATTCACTTTAAAAAAATATTATGCTAAATAACCACTAGATTGTAACACGCGGCTCCGTGTTACAACCCAACGATGTTCAATTTTGACAAATATGGCTCCCTTTAAAGGTCTAATAGTCTAACTCTGATTTTTACACAATATTTTTCTTAAATGTGATTTTAGCAACAATCTCTGTTAGTTTCAAGCAGTTTTAATTGAGATTTCTTGAACTGCAAATTTAATTGTAATTAATAGGGTTGTAAAACGCCCCGGCTTCAAGTTGATGCGTTTGGGTGTGGGGCAGGGTGGTGAGCGGTGGCAGGCCTGGGGCGTTGTTCTTGAGTGGGTTGGTGTGCTGGGCAGGCGGACTCTGGTTGAGTTGTCGCTCCCGTGGTTGAGCTGTGATCGCGTTGTGGATGGTGTCCTGCAGGTCCTGCACTCAATTGGCTCGTCTCTCCGGTATCCCGCAACAAGATGAGTCACGGATGTAGTTAGTTGTTGGTGAAACTATCAAATCACCAGCGTAGGTATTGACAGCCGACAGAGCGCACACGTATTGACAGCCGACAGAACGCACACGCGTGAAGCAGGTAGAAGGCAAATGCCACAACTGACTTGCATGGTAAATTACCGTGCTTAAATAGCATGCAATATGTGTACTTGCATACTATTGGTTAAACGTGGTTAAACGTGGTTAAACGGCAATTTGCTTTTTTCTCATTGGTGCAACGTAAATAAATTTGAATTTAATTTACGCAATATGTCGGCGATTGATTTGTGTCGTTACAACACTTTCCTCTCTGAAAAAAAAGAAAAAAATATTCCTCTCTGCGAGGCTAGATAAGAAATGCATGACAGAGTTCGAACCAAGTTAAGCAAAAATATGATGAACCATAAGTGCTGGGCTTAAATATGCTTGTTGGTTGCTTCAACAATGATATGATGCCAGGTAACCACTAGGAATTGCTACACAAATTGTTAGCTCTAGTGGACGGTCATAGCACGTGAGGCAAAATAGAGCAGTGTAAGTTTTTGGAGCCGCAGCGTGAAGATTTCGAGGTAAATCGCCTCTGAATTTGCCAGGTTTAAGTTAAAACCTAAGCAGGTTGGATCGTTGTCAATGTGTTTGTATACGACCAAAGGAGCTAGAGTGCTCGACGTTGTGGTCATGACATTTGTAGAGTGGTCTTTGTGAAATAGATAAAGTTGAGATATGCATTGAAAGTGGCCTGTACCATGATATGAAGCTGATCACTACTTAGTGTTGCTACACGAAAGCGTTAGCTCTAAGTAGCTGGTCATACCAAAATAGGCAGTGTAATGTCATGTGTGAGAAATACATTATAATGTAAAATATATATACATTAAAATCAAAGGTAATTGCATAAAAATATGTACACGAACATTGCCTCAGAGATGGCATAATACCAAAGAACTGTTCAAAAATGCTACACAATTGTTAGCTAAGAACAGCTGGTTATGCCACGTGAGACAAATACTAAAAATAACGAAAGGTTAAAAAAATTTTATAGTTAATGTTAATGTTTAAAAAAATTAATTACGCGTTATACAAAGCAGGTTGAGATTGTGGGCAGACGGAGCCTGAGACGTGTGTAGAAGGTTGAACGCTCTCAGGATCAGGTGGTTCGATAAACGGTTTCAACCTGTCTATGCTTACTGATGTCGGTGTAGCGCCTTGCATAATGATGAAGTATTTTGGCTGTCTTAGTAAAATCGGGTAAGGACCGCGATACTTGGGTTGTAGTGGTGCAACAGCATTATTGTTGCGAACGAGTACTCTCTTGCAGCTGTGGAGCTGTGGGTGAACGAAGACTGGACGAGGCGTGTGTCTCGGCTGCTGTTCGGACATGTTACCGAAATGAAGTCGAAGGCGGGTAGCTTCGTTTTGTGGGTCATCTTGTGCCGGTAGTAGACGTGGGAGCTGACTAGGCAGGCGTAGATCCATGCCATACAAGAGTTGTGACGCAGACGTTTTAATGGATTCTCGAGTACGGGAACGCATGGCCAGCAGAACTAAAGGTAGTGCATCGACCCAGTTGCCATTAATGGACGAGGATGCTAAAGCTGCTTTGAGTTCCCTATGCATTCTCTCTACCATGCCATTAGCTTGGGGATGGTAGGCAGTCGTCTGGCGTAAGATGCATCCCATGTACCGCAAGGTGGTTTTGAAACGATCAGATGAGAAGCAAGTGCCTCTGTCCGTGATGACCTCATTGGGAACACCATAATTGGATATCCATGCAGAGATAAAACCGTTAGTTACTTCGTCTGCAGAAATGGTGCCAAGAGGTAATGCCGCAGGCCACCGTGTAAATCTATCGATCATAGTTAGAAGGTAGCTGAAACCTTGAACCTTTGTCAGATGAACTATGTCGATGTGGACGATGGCTAGGCGAGAAGTAGACCGAAAATGTTGCAACTTAGAACGAGTGTGTCGTGTGATCTTGTTTTTCTGACAAATAGCACACTCTGAGACCCATCGTTTAACATTCTGCCTAAGTCTGTGACCCCAGAAACGATCTGTAAGAAGTCGGACAGTCGCTTGGCTTCCTGGGTGAGAAATTGAGTGAATTGAATCGAAAACCTTTCTCTGAAGGCTGGTCGGCAGAACTGGCTTGTTGGGCTGCGTACCCGTGAAGTAAACAATTGGTAAGCCTTCCCACAGACGGCATATGAACTTGGTTGGGTGACGGGCTATTGATCTTTGAATGTGAATGTCACCGCGTTGTTCAGTTCGCAGGAGAGTTGGCGTTAGTGCAGGTTCACTGAGTGCCACGGAGTTGACAGTGAATGGTGACGGCGAAGGTGGTTGTAGAGAGACGTCTGGCCTGGACAGGGCATCTGCAATGAAGTTCTGTTTGCCCTTGACGTGAAAGACGTCAAATTGCCATTCGCTTAGACGAGAAAGCTGTCTTTCCACTCTGGCAGGGTACTTGGCGATAGATGAAGTTGCGTTTCGAAGTGCGCTAACTAGTGGTGCATGATCTGTGAAAACAACAAATCTGCTACTGCCAATGATGCTGATAAAATGGCGCACTGCGTCGTGGATGGCGAGAAGTTCTCGGCCGAAAGTGTCGTACCTCGTTTCTACTGGTTGGAGAGTACGCGAGTAGAAACTGATAGGCTTCCGAACTCCGTCGATCTCTTGTTCCAAAGTGGCTCCAATAGCGAATTCAGAAGCATCTGTCGTGAGTAGAAATGGCTTTTCGAAATCTGGATGCGTTAGCATTGTGGCATTTGCTAACGAGTTGATGGCAAGTCGAAGTAATTCCTCGTCTTCGGATGACCAAGCAATGATGGAATTCTTGCTAAGTCCTTTTCGGTTCCGCAGGTGCCTGCACAAAGGATAAAGTTGTTTTGAAAGGCCTGGAAGGAACTTGCGATAATAGTTTAGTACTCCCAGGATTTTCTGCAAATCGCTCAAAGTCCTTGGTGACTTGATATTCTTGATTGAATTCGTCTTTGACGGCAACGGTTGAATACCTTGGGCCGTGATACGATGCCCTAAGAAGTCGACGGATGAAGTTGCAATCTGCGTCTTGTCACAGTTGATCTTGAGTCCGTGGTTGGATAAGCGTGAGAGGACATTTCGTAGATGTTTCGCATGAGATTCTAGATCTGGACTGAATACCATAATGTCATCTAGATATGACATACAATAAGCAGAGTCGTCGCGAAGTATGTTGTCTATGAATCTTTGAAATGTCTGAGTAGCACACTTGAGTCCAAAAGGCATGTAAAGATATTCAAAAAGGCCAAATGGAGTGATGACTGCAGTTTTCTCGATATCCTCTGGTGCTACCGGTATGTGATGGTACGCTTGTCTGAGGTCAATCACTGAGAAGAAATTGCTGCCGTTGAGTTTTTCAAGTAAAGTGTTGATATTTGGAATAGGATATGCATCAGATTTTGTCACTGAATTTAGCTTACGGTAGTCTCCACAGGCTCTGTACGATCCGTTTGATTTTGAGACTAAGTGCAGTGGTGACGCCCATGAACTTTTCGATGGTCTGATGATTCCCTCTTCCAAAAGCCTTGAGAATTCTTCTTGGGCAGCTTTCAGCTTAGCAGGAGCCAGTGGTCGCTTCTTGAGTGCAATAGGTTGTCCTTCTGTGACGATATGATGCATCGTGTTGGAGACTCGTAGCTCTGACTTGTTAAGATCGAAAAGCGATTTGTATTTTCGAAGAGCTGCTGATATCTCTGCTGAATGATGCACTGGGGTTGGCTGAATGACCTGTAACTCCAAACGCTCGGAGGCAAGTGTCCAAAAGCTTTGTTCAAGTCCGGTGGAGGGGTCGATGATCTTTTGATTGGCAAGATCAACAATGAGCCGAAATTTTAGAAGGAAATCAAGGCCTATTATATTATGTGAGACCTTGGCAATGATGAAGTTGTGGGAAAATTCACGTCGTAGACCTATGTTGAGTGTGCGGTATTGGCAGCCATAAGTTGGTATGGGCTCGCCTGTAGCTGTTGCGAGAAGAACGCCTAGCGACATCTCGGCCATTGAATCACCTTTGAGAACTGAGACTGCCGCACCTGTGTCTACGATGTACTCTTCGCCAGTTTTGAAATCAAGAAGGTGCAGAAGTTCGTTTGGCTGTTTGGCCGGGTCATGCAAACAAGTAGGCTGGTGATTGCGACCGGCATTGTCTGTTTGGTTCTCTATGTGAAAAATTCGGCGTGGACGAAAAGAGTCGACAGGGATGTCGGATTGTAGTTGGCTTCTTCCCTGTAGCGCCGTTGATGCCGTTGATGTGCAGAAAGTACGGTCTTCTACTTCCTGCGCCAGACGTTTCCCGATACTGATGCACCCTTGTGCCTGCGGTCTGTTGTCCTCTCCGTCAGCTGTGGAAATTGACACTCATTCGGAAATTCTTCGGAACGACAAAGACAAACTTGGCAAGCATAAAAAACTTCTGGTGGTTATAACACCAGTTCTTTGGAGCATATTTATTAAATGATTGCGGAGATCTCGATCGCCGCCTACCATTATAATTTGACTTGGAAACGAATTTTGGTCGAGCATTCACTTGATTTATCTCCGATTTGGTAATGGCCAATCCTTCTAGAACTTTGGCCATGTTCGCCACTGTTCTCTCTAAGGAGGAGATTCTATCATCTTGCGGGGGTGAAGAAAAGGATGATGGATTCACTTTGGGTTCCAAAACCCTATATTCTAACTCACATCTCTCAGATAAGTCATCTATAGAGAGAGTGTTGGGGAGCTGTCTGGCAAAGAGTTTTAATGTTTGGGGAAGATTGTTAATAAAAACAACCTTAGCCTCATGGTCAGAAATGTTGGTTTTATACCAACGTTTCCGTAATTCCCTCAGTATTTCTATGGGGCCAAGATTTGGCATATCTAACTGCGCATATTTGTTTATTATCTGCTCAGTTTCCGTGGGTCCAAGCAAGGATTCTACCTCGTTTTGTAGGCCCAAAATGGGATTAGGTAGCTTCCTAATGGCCTCAAGCTTAGGATAAATCCGTCGCTGCAATTCAGAAGGTAGTTTAGCAAAAACCTTCGACAGTTTTTGATGACTGTCATAATCAGGAAACGGGGAGAAAGCGGAGTCTACGCGCATAAAGAATAGCTCACTATCTCCATCCCAAACAGGAACATCAATATCTAAAATTGGACCTGACATTTTAACAATCTTACGGGATCTTAAAAGCATAAATTAAAAGCAATATGAAAATATATAAATATACTTTAACGAAACGCTTACCCACAAACAGCTTCCACAGTTGAATAAGAGCAGAACAAAAAAGTCACTGTTTCCAAAAATCCGAAGTTGAGTTGTTGAGTACGTACGGTGCCGTTTTGTACGTAGAAAAGATGAACAAAGGACCCGTTGGCCTTTGATGCCGATGTGTTATTATTATCCCCACAAATCCACGAATATATACCCAACAGATTTCCCAGAAATCCACAATCAGGGTAAAGAAAACACAAATGTCAATCTATTATTATATCCCCCAACACAAACCACGAATATATATTATATATACCCAAAAAAATTCACAGATGACCACGATCACGCAAATCTTAATCGATTTTTACCCCAAATAGATGAAAAAGGAAGTCAATTTTATTTATACCAAAAAAATCAGAACAATAATCAATATCCTGGCGCGGTCGCCAATTTTGTAAACGCCCCGGCTTCAAGTAAATGCCGTACGACGTTACAAACTCGGTTAAGGTGCTCTGAATAGAGATTAGTTACTGATATGGGGGCCCTTAAGAGGGCCTGGTAATGCGTTCTCTTGAAGTCTTCAGAGTTGAAGATGTCCTAGAGCCTTGAGTGGACTCTGGTTGAGTTGTCGCTCCCGTGGTTGAGCTGTGATCGCGTTGTGGATGGTGTCCTGCAGGTCCTGCACTCAATTGGCTCGTCTCTCCGGTATCCCGCAACAAGATGAGTCACGGATGTAGTTAGTTGTTGGTGAAACTATCAAATCACCAGCGTAGGTATTGACAGCCGACAGAGCGCACACGTATTGACAGCCGACAGAACGCACACGCGTGAAGCAGGTAGAAGGCAAATGCCACAACTGACTTGCATGGTAAATTACCGTGCTTAAATAGCATGCAATATGTGTACTTGCATACTATTGGTTAAACGTGGTTAAACGTGGTTAAACGGCAATTTGCTTTTTTCTCATTGGTGCAACGTAAATAAATTTGAATTTAATTTACGCAATATGTCGGCGATTGATTTGTGTCGTTACAGGGTTTTTTAATGATAATACACACCCGCGCGCAATACGAAGTTAACATGCGGTGGATTAATGTGTCTCTATGTTTAAACACTTGAATTACTCAGTTTAAATGTCTTAACAATTTTTTACACAACTACTAACAGTTCAGTTATGATTCTACTAATCCTGAAATCAGGTGTTTCTCAATCCTTTTTCCGAAATTCTATAGTTCAGTGGATTTAAGTAATTTAAACATTCAAAACCTAGCAAACAGTGGAACAATTATTAGTGATGTTTTTTTATGACTGCTTTTACACGATTTCTCTCCATCGATTATCAGTGACAATATTTATTGTGTTTCTTTTCATCAATTATCAGTGACTTTAAACTAAATTGCTAATCAGTCTGGATTTATATCCTCGTACTTTTTCAATCATTTACATAAATTCATCACGATTCAGCCGATTGTGTTTATTCTGCTTACTTCTGTATAAGACATTTAATTTTGTTGGTAATATATATATTTTGTTGCCGTCTAGAGCACGGTCTATTTGGATTAAAAGTGAATTGATTCATGCATTGCATAAAAACATTCAACAAACGTCTTATTGTAGGGGTCTTTTGCGCGGTTCTTATTAGAATTTACTTCCCTTCGTGGCATTCATCCAAAGTGCTTGAAGTTCTCAAAATTTTGATGTTTATGAATTCTTTGCTGGCTGTGACTTCGACGAAACGGGGCACCATTTATGTAGGGGTCTTTTGCGCGGTTCTTACCTCCCAACATATAATTGGTAGCGGCTGTGGAGATCCGAGCTTATGATCAATCCCCGGCCTTTTCCCGATGGGTGATGTGGGAAGTCTAATTCAAATGATCACATCTGTATTGTACACAATGTTGCATAGAATATTCATAGTTAGTCCAAATTGGCCGTGCTCTAGACGGCAAAAAATCGAAACACTGTTAACAAAGTTAAAAGTCTTATACACAAGCAATTATTCTTTC
>JAQBSW010012152.1:0-17685 GCA_029291075.1 Eudiplozoon nipponicum | reverse complement strand
TAAAATCCAATAATATGAATAAAATAATTTACCTGTTAGACAACCCGTTTAATTAGTTTTCAGCTTCAAATTATCAAAGGGCCATTGCTCTTATAGAGCAGTCAGATGAATTATGAGGCACACATTCATTTGCTCACAATTCCAGCAAAGTGACAGAATAAATGAGTCACGGTCGATGAAAACATAATAAAACAATCAATATTAACGATAAAATAAGAAAACTTAATCATAGTTACCAAATCGACAATAACGATACCACATTACCAACATTAGAATTATCAGGTGCAACCGGTGAAGTGAACAGTTAGTCAAATATGTAAAAAACATTAAACCCTTAAATAGAAATCTTCTAAATAAAAATGTAAACTCTCCGAGTGACAGATTGTTGCAAAATGTCGGAATAAAGTAGGTATATTTTCTTTTTAAATTTTTTTTGGACTGGAATAATCTGAAAGTAATCATTGAATGCCTTCGTAAACCCTCACGTCATTACACCAACGAAGGCAGAAAAATTAAAAGGAGAACTTCCATTTGTTTAACAATTGAAAATCACTAAACAATTGTTTTTCTTTATTCCATTTGGACTAAAAGCACAATTGTCAATGAAAGCATTTGCAAATTAATGAGAAAGTACACCAAAGAGCAAAAATTAAGGAAAATACTGTACTCTTTTCTCTCCGGACAATCGTGTTCATGAAAAAGTGCATTGCATAAGACAGGAGTTGGCAGTCAACAAAACACAGGTGGATCGGAAAAAAATTGACAAGATCAAAAGTCTAGTATAACAATTGACTTAGAGTTCAAACCTGTTCATGCAGAACTACTTTATACAAATCGACCAACTACGGCCAATACCCAGGTCATATTTTGCAAATTATGACAGATATTCAGCTTTATTTTTCAATATTTTTTTATTACGCGGTGATAGATAATACACTCGAAATGTGAATATAGAATTTTAGCCACAATAAAGAAAATAATGCGTGTAATTAAAAAATGTTTTTCTGCTACCCGGACTGTATAAATGTATTAGATAGAGTAAACAAAAGTCATTCTAAAAGAAGGCCAATTTGAGTTTCAGCTTACGATATAAAATATTTCATTATGGATTACGAATTATGTGTTACGATTGCTCAATTTTATCAAGTTTACTTTATCGTAAAGTTGTGCGTGACTATATCACGATATTTATTTAACACCAGAGTCCATTTAAGCGTACGTGAGGTTTCATGATGTGAAAAACTCAGCCGGGTTTCTAAACACACAAACATAAGCAAGCACGCGTATATATATATATATATATGTATATATATATATATATATACATATATGGAAATTGTTTTTAAATATTTTTCAGTCAATTTTTGTCTAGCATTTTTGTCAAAACACCATATCGCTTACGATAACAGTTGAAAGTCACTTTTTTTCTATATTGACTCCGTAAACCAGATGTCTATGTTAGGGACGAAATTGTTTGCGTAAATAAACCACAGCAGTTTTGTGACTGTCTCACTTTCGTTAGTGTACAAAAACGTTGCAGAGACAACTGCAACTGAGACACTAAATATTTTAAATAAATTAATTTTTGTGATGTCAGCGCATTACAGAAATGGCGGCATATTAAGGACGCAACGTTAGATAATGCATGTAACTTAAATATGTCCCTTGATTCACATTCTGGCTACACGTTTTGTTTAAAAACGGAATCAACTAATAAGCAATTTGTTCATCTAGAAAATGTCATGAAAGTTGGTGAATTAAAGTTTTCGTATTTATGAAAAGGCAATCCCATATTTTAACAAATCGAGCAATATCAAAACCGTTGTGGTTATGCTGTTGTTTGACCGGTTAGATAGTAAGGGATTGTTGTTCTAAAGCTGGACTAAGATAAAATGACCACCCTCAGTTCCAATTTCGACCTGCAGAAATAATCAACAGAGTACGACGGCCAACTGACCTTGAGGATCAGACCGAAGTCAATTATTGTTAGGTGCCTACATATATATATATATATATATATATATATATATATATATATATATATATATATTGTGTGTGTGTGTGTGTGTGTTTGGCGAAAGCTACAAAGAGTTAATGTTCTTAACTGCGCAGAAATTGTGCATCCAACATTTCTAGTCACGTACAATGTATACGAGACTACTAGAGGTGAGAGCCGCACATTTAACTGTGCTTTCCATTTACATGCAATACGGTTTGATCCTCGCTAGCCAGATTGCAATGGTACACCGTTGATGAGTATAGAAGTTTGAAACGCGTCAGCACGTGTGACCGTGGGCAGTTTTGCTGGTTAAATAAAATGGGATTGGCGTTTAGTTCAAGTTCGCAAACTTGATTTAAATAGTTATTACCACCATAAGCGCTAACAATGATTGTTTAACAGTTTTCTCTTGTGTTTGCAAAATTTATTTTTAAAAATTTGCCAGTTGATTATTTTGTTCGGTGTTCTGCCTTGCTAGATTAATATTTAAATTCCTGAATCACTAATAAACGTATTTGGCAGTTTATTGGCTTTATTTACCTGGTTCTTTCTGCACCTACCAATGTGTTTGCATCAACTATCTTCGATTTTAAATCCGGATATTTCGGCTGCCGATTTCAGTAGCCTTTTATAACGGAACGCATATCCGAAAAAACAGTTTAAAAATCATTACGTAAAGTGGTTATTATTTGACTCACCGCGTTGCCATCCTTCGTGCATTGCCCAAATTTACTCCAGAATGTAACTTGACATTTATTCCTACGACCGGTTCCCTCGTCAAAGTTTGTACAAACTGAATAAGGTGGACAGTACAGGTGTAGAGTTACTGCTTCTTCCGTATGGCTAGGATTTTCAACACGATGCAAGCCAATATTGTCTACAAATACGAAATAGTGATTAAAGTTAAAATGCGTACACAAATATTCCATGTTCCAGCGTTTGTTGCGCTTGTAAATTAAGTTAATATAGACAATACAATTAAACCATAATTGATTGCGCGGGTGATGGTAAAAATACTTTAAATCAAGTTTGCGAGCTTGGTGCAAACACCAATCTCATTGTATTTAACCAGTCGTCGAACAACTTAACAAAACAACCGTCAGTGGCAACGCACTGACGCCAGTCGACCTTCCATGATAATCATCAGAGTACGACGGCAAACTGACTATTGAGGATCAAATCGTATAACATATATGTGGAAAGCAAAATTAGATATGCTGCTCTCACCTCTAGTGGTCTTGCATACGTTGAACTCGACTGGAAATGTCGGATACACAATTTCTATTCAGTCACGAACATTAACTGTTTGCAGCTTTCGCCACACACACAATTATATAGACAATACAATTAAACAACAATATATAATTTAGCTTTCCATATATGTACAATGCGGTTTGATCCTCGCTAGTCAGTTTGCCGTCGTACTCTGATGATGATCATGGAAGGTCAAAGCGCGTCAGTGCGTTGCGACTGGCGGTAGTTTTGTTATGTTGTTCGAAGTATGTTTAAATACAATGGGATTGGTGTTTACTTTAAGCTCACAAACTTGATTTAAATAATTAAATTAATAGTTGTATTCTGTAACATTTAGTCCACCTATTTTATTTGTTTTTTCATTCCTCAATATGCCAAATTGTACAAATTTCGGTCAGTGAAATTGGCATTTAAACACTCGGTCAAAAATTATTGACAATGGCGTATTTTTTCAGTGTCTGCGTTGCCTATGCCAGCAGTGTTCATTAATTGACACCAATCACAATCTTGCGTAATTCATAGCATTGGCGATTAGTAGAAGTATTTTCACATAACCTCGATGACACCTCAGTGTAATCAGATTTCAGATCACAATCGATTTCATTGAGCTGTACACACTAGCAAATAACGAAAGACTAACACCATCTGAGGTCGAACGTTTACGAGAGGACTGCAGCTAAAGCAGCGTACCTATACCAGACAAAATTCTACGCTCTGGGATTTCACGTGGAGATAAACGAAACCTTACCATACGTAAAATAAATAACTTGGTGCGAAAATGGGCTTTGCATCATTATCTGTTTCACGTTTTGACAAAAAACGTAATTTTTTCCGGTCTTCTTACTTTCGGATAATACTCGAGGCGTCCACACTGTTTTCTTCAACAGTCCACAGCTCATTTCAAGTTATTAAAAGACAAATAAGGTAAGTGCTCAATTTTCTTTAAACCGTGGCATCTATATGTATCATTATGTATTCCATTAATCGCCATCTGTCGTTTCACTAGACAGGCAATAGCCATACTCGTGCGCATTTGAGTGTTTATAACTGCTCACTATTCAGTAAATATCATTAAAAATACGTGCACAATGCCAAATAGGGGAAATTATTAAACTAACATTGGTTGCGCGTGCGTGATAACAATTAATTTTAATCATGGTTGCGATCTTATTATATAAACACCTGACCCATTAAGTACATGCATTTGTCAGTATGAACTAAGTATTGCATAGTGTGGAAAAGACAATTCATCAACAAGGCCTGTTTTGTCCTTTTTGGGAACTCATCACGTGCTGTCTAGTTTTTCCCACGAACGGGACTCGAACCTGAGCACGTCTGCATCGAATTCTGTTGCTCCAACCACTGAGCCACCATGCCACAAGCCTCATATAACTTTCAGTTATAAATTAACTAATGTTTTTTGTTAGTTAGCATATAACTGAAAGTGGTGTATAGTGTGATTCAGAGTAGTGCAGTCGTTAGAGTGCCAGATTCCGATGCAGACATGCTCAGTTTCGAGCCCTACTCACGGCAAATCTGGACAGTACCTGATGAGTTCCCAATAAGAATGAACCGGTCAACTGGATGAATTTTTTTTCTACACTATAAAATACCTAGATTATACTGACTAGTGTATGTACATAATGGATCAGGTGTTTATACCAAGATCGCAACCTTAATTAAAATTAAGGGAGATGATAGTGACTGAATGTTAATTTACACTTTGATTGCGCCAGACTGATTGACTTGTTTTTACCGTGTGAAAAGGCGTTTTTAAGAGTGACCACACTGATGAAGGAACGGGAAATAGAAAACAAATGATCCGTTTTCATGGCCTACATAGACATGCTTTTTTAATTTAATGTTTGTTTTACATTGCTAGTCTTCCTTAACAGTGAGGTCACCCTTAATTTAACTTAGTAGGCTGCTCGCCTGTGTTTAATTGTATTGAACTGAGTACTGACAAGTTTTCGTGACGCACGCCTGTCTAGTTAAACTTCAGTCAGCCGTTATGGGATAGTCGGTCTTCATAACATTTGGTGTTCGGTGATATACTTGGTTGGTGCGCTATGTAACTTTTAAAAGTGTAGAAAAGCAGTGCTGTTCAGATAGGCTGATTATTTAAACAATACTTGATTGCGCGGGTGGTGGTAACAATTCCTTTAAATCAAGTTTGGGAGCTTCAAGTAACCAACAATCCCAGTGTATTTAACCAGTCGTCGAACAGCATAACAAAACCACGCTGATTATTTGTCAGCGCATATCATGACTTAATTGCCAGGCAACTCGGAATGAACGCTCAATAGACCTCGTAAGGTGGAAGCTAAAGATGATACGTTAATAATCAGAGACACGAAAAACCATTCTGCGCAATTAAAGAAAAAACGCCTATGCTTATCGCGAACCGAAACTTCTTTATTAACTTGCAAAAACAAAAAAAAGTGGAAAATTCAACTCTACATGATATGTTAAGGCTCAAATTTCCCTTTCTTCTCCATTATATGCAAAATAACATTTCAATTGCCACTTTTGTCGAAACACATTCCAATATAAACTCTTGCAATTAGATCACACAAACACAAAAAAATACAAACACACACACACACACAAACGAAACCATGAAATTGTGCATTGGAAGATAGGGAATGGAATGTACGGGGGTCGCAAAAGCTTGTTTCAATACCCCTGGTAATACAATACAAAATGCATCTTGGTTATTTTACTTAGAGCAGGCATTTTATTTGCATAAGTAGGTCGAATTAATTGTCTAATAGCGTAAAATTAGGCTTGCCAATTGACATAAAGTTGGAGAGAAGGTTATCAATGATTTATTTATATTTATTATTTATTCTGCATGTGTAGGCTTTATGTAAGGTAAGTTCGGGTTTGACGCGGCCTTATACATTTCTTCGGTACAATTTATCCTCTAAATATTTTAAATCATTACGCAGATTTAAGATGAGTGCCGTTGTAAAACACCTATTTTAATTTCTTCAAATCAAGGTTGCGAGCTTAAAGTAAACACCAATCTCATTGTATTAAACCAGTCGTTGAAAAACAACAAAAAACCGTCAGTTTTGTTATGTTGTTTAACGACGGATTAAATACAATGGGATTGGTGTTTACTTCAAGCTCGCAAAATTGATTTACAGAATTGTTACAACAATCCGCTCAATCAATTATTGTTTAATTGTATTAGGTATATTAAATGTTTTCTGTGGCGATAATTTCCAAAGTAATTAATTATTAAACACATGAATTAAAGTGTAACAATTTTTATAGTACAAAATGAAATGGTTTAATGCGGCAAATGCGTTAATTTTTACACCTTAAACAATAAGAAATAAGGTCGCATTTTACATTTTTGAACAGACATTTATTCCTCAATGCATGTGATAAGATGGATGGAAACACCTGACCCATTAATTACTCACATATGTCAGTATAAACTAAGAATTGTATAGTGTAGAAAAGGCAATTCATCCAGTAGACCGGTTTCGTCCTTATTGGCAACTCATCATGTACTGGCCAGAATTTGCCGCGGACAGGACTCGAACCTGGGCACGTCTGCTTCGGAATCTGGTGCTCTAACCACTGAGTCATCCTGCCACACACTACACTGCACACAATTTTCAGTTATATACTAACTAATGTAACTTGGTTAGTCTATTTTTTCCTTTAGGTGGAGCTCATATGGCATCCATTTAGACCCAAAGTTCTAATGTTTGTTTAATTATATAAATGTTCATTTCAATACCACTTCCTCATGTAGTGTGGTGTCTGTTCAGTTATGACAGATTGGGGATGGTTAGTTGGAACTTTGGGTCTAAATGGATGCCATATGAGCTCCACCTAAAGTAAAAATAGACTAACCAAGTTACATTAGTTAGTATATAACTGAAAATTGTGTGTAGTGTAGTGTGCGGCAGGATGGCTCAGTGGTTAGAGCACCAGATTCCGAAGCAGACGTGCCCAGGTTCGAGTCCTGTCCGCGGCAAATTCTGGCCAGTACATGATGAGTTCCCAATAAGGACGAAACCGGTCTACTGGATGAATTGCCTTTTCTACACTATACAATTCTTAGTTTATACTGACATATGTAAGTAATTAATGGGTCAGGTGTTTATATCAAGACCGCAACCTTGATTATAATAATTGTTATCACCACTCGCGCAACCAATGTTCGTTTAAGATGGATGGAAGTTTACGTTAATGTATGAAAGATCTATAGATTTATTAAGCTATACAGGAGAAAATAACATTGAAACGTAACGATAGGAAATTAAAAAGTTATAATTTATTAAACTGTCAAACCATGTGCATGTAATTTTTGCAACATGTGTTGTTTAGGGTGTTTTGAATCATTTACCCGTTTAGCAACTGGGCATGCTCTAAATATACATTTGTTCATTTTTATGGTTTAACTCTTTCAATTACTCCAACAAACGCGACAGAATCCCATCTTTACAGAATTCCCAATCACAAAATCTGAGAATTACGCACACAAGACAGAAAATACGTTAAAATATTGGCGTCCCAATTTCGTAAAAACAAACTTGACAAATTCTTTAAATCAAGTTTGCAAGCTTGAAATAAACACCAATCCCATTGTATTTAACCAGTCGTCGAACAACATAACAAAACTACCGCCAGTCTCAACGTACTGACGCGTTTCGACCTTACATGATCATCATCAGAGTAAGACGGCAAACTGACTAGCTCGCTGTGAACAAATTACCAGATTTCATACAATTTGCAAAAATGTAGCATAACTCGACCCAGCTGAGCAAAAACCAGACACGCTTGTTACTTATTCAATACAGTTTAAGAAAAATCTACATTCACTTGGAAAACCATTTGTATTCAAATTATGTTGTAACGTTAATCGAATGATGTTAACAATGTCTAACGAAAAAATAGTCAAATATAAATTTAATCTCAACTAAAAATAAATGGTAAACCATGAGAGTAACTCACCGTGAATGTAGGCGACTTGACCCAAATGAATTTCGTTTCTACTCTTTTCGACCATTTTCCTCGAATCTGTGCCATTGACATTCTCGTCTTTAGCTGAGATTTCCTCCGGCCAGTAATACTGTGTTTCAAGCATATTTCCTAAAGAAAATAAATGTTTTAACGTATGGTGTTTATATATATATATATATATATATATATATATATATATAGGTAATACAATTAAACAATCATTGATTGCACGGGTGGTGGTAACAATTATTTAAATCAAGTTTGCGAGCTTGAAGTAAACACCAATCCCATTGTATTTAACCAGTCGTCGAACAACATAGCAAAACTACCGTCAGTCGCACGTACTGACGCGTTTCGATCTTCCATGATAATCATCAGAATATTATGGCAAACTTACAAGCGAGGAGCAGATCGTAATGCATATATATATATATATATATATATATATATAATAAATTAAATAATCAATGAATGCACGGTTGGTGGTAACAATTCTTTAAATCAAGTTGGCGAGTTTGAAGTAAAGACCAATTCTATTGTGGTCAACCAGTCGTCGACCAACTGATGGTAACTGTGCTATGGTGTTCGATTACTGGTTAATAGCAATGGAAATTTTGTTTACTTATTTGCTCGCAAACTTGATATATTGCTTCAAACACTTGCTTCATTTGTTTCGTGAAATGAAACTGGTGAAGGCCTACGGTAAGCAAGGCCGAAATATTTTGATGAAAGAAAATTACTGGAACAATGAAAGCTGCGTTAGTCAAAACGCAGATTAGGTAATTGATATATTGCTTGTTTAATCGTTGTAATCAAATACATACAACTTTATAAGGTAGGCGTAAATCGTTGAATTCACAAGATACGACCTATTGAGTGCCAAGTGTTTAAACGAAATTCTTCAGCTACCTGAAAGTTCCACATATTTCAAGGCTAATATCATTAAAACTTGTCCCATTTTACACTCGTGATTTAAATTAGGGAGATTTTAAAAATTAAGTTGCCCTAATGCTTATGTCAGGTACCTAATTATTTATAGAATAAAGAATTTGTTTAGTTGTGATAGAAAAATCGAGTAGGTGTTACCTTTTTGACAAATTAAAAAATATAAAATGAAATTGTATTTCAGGTATTGCGCACTCCGTAATAAATTGGTTCAAATAACAACAGAATGATAAACCGCAGTCAGCATAAACGAAAGGTGTACTTCGATAAACACGTTTGTTTCGTGTTTATTGGCGATTAATTGGCAGTATTTGGCATAATTAGAACTCTCTATGGTATATACCAATTATTCATAGGATAGTTATTATCAATGATTCATTCGATACGGATAGTATAAACCAAAATTCAGTATAATTAAATTGTAAATATCATTCTTACAGATCTCTTGTTTCAACAGATGATCATTTCCAATGTGTTCGACATCGTAGATCGGTAATTCACCCGTTGACCATTTAAACGTGAATTACATTTCACTCATCTTATTAACTAAATTTAATACGTTTACCAGATTTTCATCTAAACGATTCTCGATAATTAATGTAGCACTCACGAAGCATAAATACATTTTGCGCATCATGAGTGTCTCAACTAACACATTAGATTATAGCAAGTCATAAATATGTCTACAAACGGAATCAACCCAGTCTGGCGCATAGTGAAACCTCATATGTTCTTTTAGAAGTACTACGAAAATATAAAGCTAATAATAAGCAAGAAAACTTCTAAAACAACCCAGTGCTTCAAGAATACGTATATTTATGTACTTGTCTATCAAATCTTGGTTAGCCAGCCTATCACATTTTCAACATTGTCAACCAAATGATAGAATTAATCAAAGAATGAACTTAGAAATACGCCTATTTTATCATTCTTTGACAGAAAAGTCTTAGACATTTTATGTTTGGGTGAATTTTGAACACTAGAAATTACCCTGGTTGGTTACCAGTTTTAAGCATTTTTCCCGAGTCGTGCAAAATGGGTGCAACTCTGCCCTTATGTATGGGGATTTTACCCCGTGCCAGATCCAATTCCTTATTAACAATGACATTATTGAATTGTAATGTCACTTCCGCTATCAAGATATCAGTGGGATCTTGTAATATTTTAGTGAATACCTGTTATTTAATTAACTGTTCAACTACCTTAATCTTATAATCAGGCGATCTCGTAAAATTTGTCGCTCCGGCTTTATTTGCTTTGCAACATAAAACAGTGTTCGACATTAGCATTTTACATTTACGTTGAACCTCATACGATCTTCATATTTTGAAGCCATTATGTGAATGTCTAATTAAAATTTATCCTTGTAAATTTGTGCCATTTCACCAGTCATCATTCATATCAAATTTCCATGTAGGAAATTCAATGTAACTCGCCTTAAGGTTAAGTGTTGGTAGATTTCCAACACGAATAGTTTTTGCAGAACTATTACTATATATGCAAGATCTATATACTCTTAAATTTAGCAAGCTTTCTATCATGCATAATTTGGAATTTTCAAATTTCTCTGGTACGCGCACTATCATTAAATTCCTCTATTTATTTAAAATTGTAAACACTCCAGCAAAAGCGAAAGTAACTTCTAATTTACTTTCATAATTTCTCGTCCATCATTCATATGAAATTTTCATGTCTAAACTTCTTTTAGGAAATTCAATTTGACTCACCTCAACGTTAAGCTTTGGCAAATATACAACACAATTAGTATTTGCAGAACTATTACTATGTATGGAAGATCTATAAACTCTCAAATCAGGCGAAATTTAAATAAAATATTATATATGAATGTCTTTACCAAATGAAAACTGAATTTAAACAATACTGAAAAACAGTAATTGTTGTTACTAAGTATTCTAGAAATAAAATGGCCAATGTCCGCAATTAGCATATCCTCAGTTATCCAATCTGTTTTCCCTTCTCGGCAATAGTCACTAAGTTTGTAAAAGTGTCCCAAACATGACATTGTAATCGGCAGAACATGAATCTCACTATCAACGTGAATGGTAGTGCATCCAAATGGCTCCAAATATCCGTTGGATCAAAATCACCAAGCATCCAACTGTGGGTTTGACTACATTTTTCGGTAAAATCTTGATTACTATACATTTCCAGGTGTACCGATTATTGGTTTTGGTTGATGGGTTCTCGTTTGACCCTTCATTTTGAAGCCCTTCATCAGCTGCTTGACACAAATAACGCGACAAGACGAGAGATGAACACGGCAATCTTCACATCATGCATTCCTTCCATATTTTGAAGGAATGCGGAGTGCGGGCGTCATAGTTAAGCATGTCACGATTTGCGATCGAGGGTTGTGGCTTTGCACTATCAGTTTCGCAAAGATCCGATTGATCCACATTTCCAAGTACACATTGAGTTCGTCTTCGTTGCGGCTGTGGGCTGATTCGACCTCTGGAAGCTTCAACTTTTTTCATACTAACTACTGAAAACAAGGCACGAGAATTGGATCGCACCTTATTTCCAGTGGTTAGTATGAACCAAGTTGAAGCCTTCGGAGGTCGATTCAGCCCCCAGTCGCAACGAAGACGAATTCAATGTGTACTTGGATATTTGGATCAATCGTGACATGCTTCATTTTTGTTACCATTGTCTCAAAGCACTACCGAGAATAATATACGAGGATAAGGCATTCGTACACGCAATAGGCAGCAAAGCGAGGCCCTCGTTAAAACTCACCTTATCCATAAAAACCACCTGGTAATCCACTTCGTTTACATATATGACTAGCAAACGGTTTGATATATAGAAATTTACATTAGAAAGAATCTGATATTATTATCAAGTTATGTTCTGGTCCAAAAAAATTTGGCCTCTTTTAATTGTTTTGCTCTTCCATAAATTGTTTATATTTTAATGCAAAATACAAATGTATAAAAATGATCGAATTAAAAAGTATACAACTAAATAAATTATAAAAAAATAATTAAATAGCTAAATAAACAAATAACATTATTATATATATATATATATATATATATATATATATATGTGTGTATGTGTGTGTGTGTTTGTGTACGTGTTTGTGTGTGTGTGTTATATTTATGTATATTCACATGTACATATTCATATAACAAGGAAAAAACTGTAGTTTTAAAAAATGAATAAAATATTTTATTGACCTCTCGACTGAATTATTTAAAACTCAGCAATTATATTTGTTTAATGATAAGAAAAACAAACAGAAAAATCATAGCTGAGGGAGAGAGAGTGAAAAATGGGAATGTGCAGCCTTTGAATTGCTTCATTTCATTCTGTATACTCTAACAATTTTGTTATCCATAGGACTTCATGACTTTCTAGATTGTTTCTATTAATGCATTTGGTAATTATCTAAAAAGGAAAAAACTAGAAAAAAAACCGCTCATGTAGACGAATCGTCTAAAAGTGATTTTTTGTTTTACGCGAATTTGATAAGTATTAAAATCAAGAATTTCGTGTTAAGCAATTTTCCTAATGAACTGCAATTTTGATTTCATAGTTTTGGCAAAGAAAATGGCGTTACAATGTGAATAATAATTATTAATTGCTTTAGTTTCCGCTCTTCGTTGAATAAGCTAGTCAGAGATATCCTTTTATGTTTTTTATCTGTGCTTCATGTCTACTTGTTGCATAACGATTAAAGCAATACGATTATTGCTTTTTTGTTCATAAAATTGATACGTTGCTTTTAATGGCGGTTCATAAACCAATGAATGTGTAATTCAAGGATGATGCTAATTTTACCAGTACCTATAAATTTATTTCAGTCTGTCAATTGTGTGCTAGGGTTTTATGGTAGCTAAATAGACTACTGATTTAGAAAATAAACCATCTGTTCTCTGACCACAATATATTGGAAGTCGAGGTTTTAACGTTTTTAACAATGTTTATTTGTAGACGAAATTGTTGCGTTGTCCTGTGTTACTTTAAGGAATTAGGCAATAACCAAATTCTCATTTGATGGAAGTATATATTATCAATATTTTGAAAATCATGGCTTTGAGTGAACATGTTTCGTGCTCCTGAAATAACAGAGGGACCTTTTCGGAAATATAGGCTCTGAAGTTGATTTTGATTTTTATACCACCAATGCATCAATGGTTTTGTTTACTCTGTTTCTACCCTGTTAAATGATATATTTGTATTCATAATGCCCTATCCATGTGAAAAAAGAAAACAAATTTTATCAGATATAGGAAACGCTTCTTTCTTATTTTCTTCCCAAGTATCTACAAATGAAAAATCATTATATGCACATCGAAAGGGAAACTAAGATAGAAAAATGTAAACATAGAGAGAATGTGAAATACGGGAACCAATCAATTGGTGTGTCACCTCCAATACAAGTTCAATGCCTGAACATATTTGTGTAAAATTGATTATAAATGCACGGAATTTAGATAGTGATGTGTATGAAAAAGATCTTTGCTAAGGGATCCCGCTTAATTTCAAATGCAATAAACCGTATTGTACAAAAATCGGTACATTAAAACTATTAACAATAAGAAGCCTTAAATAAAGTGACTTAATGCCTAAGGAGTTGGAATTAAACTGATTGTGAGAAGCATTATGTGATAACGTTTACGCTCGTAAGTTAACTGAAATAAAAATGATGACTATCTGAATTTAATTCAATTGTAAATTGAGGTACATAAAATCTGACAGAATGAAAGGCGATCGTATGTTTTCATAAGACTCCACACTAAGCAAAAAGATATACTCCGTATCGATTTAAATACAATATAGGAAACTTTTTAAAATTCTGCCATGCCCTGGGCAATAAACTTCCTAATCAAATGAAAGAGGTGAATCATTACAGTTTAATACTGTTTGTTGCGAAGAGCTAATATATATGCAAGTATGTATTAGGTGTATTGCGAACCTAGTAACAAATTAGTTCAGTTGTGACCAGAAGGAAAAACCAAAGGCAGCATGAACGGAAAGTATAATCTCATGCACATTCGTTTCGTGCTTACTGGCGACTCATCAGTAGGAGCCGGTATTACGCCCTTTAACCACTATATATTTGGGTGAGGAATGTGGGATATTATGTTATTCGACGACGGGTTAAATATAATGGGATTGATGTTTAATAATAATATGTAATAATAATATTATAATAATTGTTATAATAATAATAATAATAATAATAATAATAATATAATGTAATAATTATGTAATAATAATAATAATAATATAATAATAATAATAAACCAAAGGCAGTATGAACGGAAAGTATAATCTCATTGTACCGTCCTATTATTCCACATTCTTCGACCAAATATATAGTGGTTAAAGGGCGTAATACCGGCTCCTACTGATGAGTCGCCAGTAAGCACGAAACGAATGTGCATGAGATTATGCTTTCCGTTCATGCTGCCTTTGGTTTATCCTTCTGGTCACAACTGAACTAATTTGTTACTAGGTGAATCATTAAACACATTATTTGTGCACAATATCCCATACGAAAACTGTAGCTTCTTGCATAAAACAGACATCATGCGCCCAATCAAAGTAAAAATAGGTTGACACAGTACTACATTTAAGAATGGACAAGATACTAAATATAAATCTGCACGTCATGCGTTTGAGAGTGAGCAAACCTTCTTTATTAGTTTCTTTTTATAATATGCGATGAACTGTAGACTGTAACAGAGACCGGAAATGGATCCCTGAAAAAACGTTTTAAAGCAAATGGATACTGAGAATATCAGTAGATATTTTGAAGACAGCCAATCATAAGTATAAATAGAGCCGTTTGAACGAGATATGACATTTTATTTCATGTTTTGTCTTAATCAGCTGCCGAATAATGAATGTTCTTGACGATGAATAACTGAATGTCTCAAAAGCAAATATGGATTTGGATTTTTATTTTAGTGGGAAAATCGGAGATTCAGTTTTCGTGAATACTTTAGCTCTGACTTTGCGAGTGTAACTATAACAAAAACCACAATAAAGACTTATTTCTGCCGGAGAAATTCTGTGCCCAACAAATTGAGAATAGCCGAGATACAGAAGATATGTGGGCCCATTCTGTAGTAATTTAGCGTGACGCAGTCAGAGGGGTTAACAAAATTGAATTAGGCTACAAAGAATAGATAGCTAGTAGAAGAGAATAAAATAGGAAGTGTTCCAATGTGAAGCAAGGATGCATAAAGTGACTTGTAGACGGACTTTGAAATTTTAAATCTGTTAGAATTAGTCAGCACGTTCCAATACATAGAAGTTGTGTGATTTCATTCCTGCCGACTGACTGGAAAGAATAATGGATGAGAAAATTATGTCCACACGTGATGACAGACAATAGGTGACACAACAAAAGCAGAGAGCAGAATACAACGCCAATGGAGCATTTAAGAGAAAGCTCAAAACAAATAGAATTCACGAAGCCAACCTGATTAGCAGGCATGCCAAAACGATACACGAAAAACCAAACGTATAACGTCTCAAACAAGGATTGCAATCAAAACAATGATTTGTCATTGGTCAACGCTCCACAGAAACTACCCATTGAGCTTTAAGTACACTGTCGCAACTAACAAGAAGGCTATTTCAAAAATTAAAGTTTTAGGAGATTAATTTGAACTAGCAGTTAGTCAATGCACTTATAATCTTACAGAGCGCAACACCGGTGTTTGTACACATATTTTAATAAAAGAAAAAGGTGACATTTTGTGACTTCCTTAAACAGATGGTTTAGTGGGTGTAGATAAGCAACTATTTCATTCAAAACGAATTACCTCGTCAGAAAATAAAAATAATGACGGTGAAAAACATATTGAATTACTCATTCATCTTAAAATTTACAGCACTTCCAAATTATTGACAGTGCATCATATTTGGATTTAATGGTTTTCAACTTTACATATGAAAAATAGTTATTGAAGACCTATCAATTGATTATATGCAGAACTTAGGAAATTGAAGCGAAGAATCTTTTCATTGGAATGCGCAAAATGAATGTAAATATATCGGTATAAATACGATTTTCCAATCCCAAAATAACAGTACTGGTAGTAATGTAACACACATACATACAAAAATACGTACATGCATGCATATATACATAAATAAACACATAAACACATACATACGTAATACATACAAACATCCATGCATAAATAATTACATGCATCCATACATAACTACATATATATATACATACAACATGCGTACATGAATACATACATACATACATACATACATACATACATGCATACATTCATGCAAACATATATATATATATATATATATATATATATATATATATATATATATAAAAACATACATACATACATACATACATACATACATACATACATATTTGCATACATACATACATACATACATACATACATACATACATACATACATACATACATACATACATACATACATACATACATACATACATACATACATACATACATACATACATACATACATACATACATACATACATACATACATACATACATACATACATACATACATACATACATACATACATACATACATACATACATACATACATACATACATACATACATACATACATACATACATACATACATACATACATACATACATACATACATACATACATACATACATACATACATACATACATACATACATACATACATACATACATACATACATACATACATACATACATACATACATACATACATACATACATACATACATACATACATACATACATAAACATACATACATACATACATACATACATACATACATACATACATACATACATACATACATACATACATACATACATACATACATACATACATACATACATACATACATACATACATACATACATACATACATACATACATACATACATACATACATACATACATACATACATACATACATACATACATACATACGTACGTACGTACATGCATAGATATATACATATACACATATACACATACATGCATACATACAGACATACATACATACATACATACATACATACATACATACATACATACATACATACATACATACATATTACATACATACATACATACATACATACATACATACATACATACATACATACATACATACATACATACATACATACATACATACATACATACATACATACATACATACATACATACATACATACATACATACATACATACATACATACATACATACATACATACATACATACATACATACATACATACATACATATACATACATACATACATACATACATACATACATACATACATACATACATACATACATACATACATACATACATACATACATACATACATACATACATACATACATACATACATACATACATACATACATACATACATACATACATACATACATACATACATACATACATACATACATACATACATACATACATA
>JAQBSW010012151.1:0-17693 GCA_029291075.1 Eudiplozoon nipponicum | reverse complement strand
AATGACATAATTGCTATTCTAATACGAGCAAACTTCGATAACGTCATCTATCGTCAATAAACTAGGCCCTAGAAAGTCTCTTGAAACAGTTTTCATGCGTCCATGAACACGACGTGTAATTGTAATGTTGGGTATGTGAGAGAAATCAGAAATTAATTTAGCACAATTACTGAATCAAATACAGATGTTACAGTAATGATTGGAAATCGGATTAAAATATTGAAAGTAAAAATAATGTATAATAAATGGCCCATAAGCCAGGAGTGTAGATCTACTCAAGTTTTTCTTATTTAACTGCGGAGTACTATCGCTTTCCAATAGATTATATTCATGCCGCCAAAACAAAAACTTCAATGTGAACTCCTTAATTACTTAATCAATTTCCTGTAAAGTAATTTCGACTGTCCTTTGGAAAGGGCAAAAATCAATTAAAAATTAACAGGCTTATTTTGGTAAACAATTTTCACTTTTAGGCATATTTTTTGTCCAACAGACTTAAAATATACCTCAATAAACTGCTACACTGGTTTTTCCGAGCGATTTATCGTTTAGCGTGAAGACCGGCCTTTGGGAATTTGCATAAAATACAACAATTGTTATCCCAACGCAGATTCAACGAAAGTTTAATTTTATAGTTTATATTTGTGTGGGGAAGGATGCAAAATTCTATGTTTATACGTGCGTTGAGATTGATTATCTGAAATTTGCGGTCAAGTACTTTGTATCCCAGACTACTTTTGGAAAACCTTTCATCTCTGATACTCTATAACTTACGTATGTATTGTGTTTTGATCCTCGTTTGCCGTCTTACTTTGATGATGAACATGGAGGGTCGAAACGCGCCAGTTCGTTCGATTAATAGTTGTGTAACAATTTGTGTGGCTGGCTAAATAAAATGGGATTAGGTTTTATCTCCACTTCACAAATTTGATTTAAAGAAGTTCTGAGGCAGTCTGCAAATTGATTAAAAGTATTTGTGTCAGGCGTAGTAGCCTAAGCAATACTCAATTAAGTGATTAGTCATAACTTTGAATATTGATTAGATTTACCGCAGAATTTAATTAAACATAATTACTCATTCTTACCATTAACTACTAAGAAAGCAAGAATTTTTTTTAAATTAGCTATATGCTTGATTAATAGTTCCATGGCTTCGTAGATAACAATGAGTATGAATTTAGTGATAGATACTAAGTTCTGCTAATAAATGAAGGACTGTAAACTCAGATTTAAAGTCGATCACATGTTTCATAATGATTTACTGTGAAATTGATTATCTTATTTGTCAAATCAAAATCTAGGGAATATTTATAAATAATTCATACAATTTTTAGCGCCTAAAAAAATATAAATTATCATTGAGTATACATATTGCATTGCAGCCGTCCCTTTACAGGATTTAGCCGCTTTCTCAACGACAAAATGGAATCGATTTAAAAGCATGTTTTATGCCAGATAGCACAATTTGAAAATGACATCTCTTAAACGCTGTGTTCGATTAAATATTTTCTACACGTAATTCATTAAAATCAGTTTACGAGGTTCATATAGGACACATAAAGTTGGCAAAAGATTATTGGGTTATTTCCTATGTTCTATGTCGGATGAAATGCTGAAACTCAAAGCAATCTAAATGGGACGTATACCAACAAAACCAAATAATAAGCTTCAAACTGTTTCCCATGAAGTATTATTTGTTATTGGATTTCTTGTCAACGATAATTTTTAACAATTTAGCAAGTAAAAAATATCTGCCTTTTAGAAGGTAAATGGGCATGTTGACCCTTTTCAAAAAAATTTCAAGTAGTAATATTTCATCTGTGTTTTCAAAACCAATTTGATTAAGATAATAAGTAACCAAATTATGATAAAAAAGCAAAAGATCTAAATAGAGATACTCAACAAAAATGTAAGAAATAATAAAAATTTTAAAAATTCTGCGTGGTATGAAGAAAAACTTTGTGCATGAAATATCTAAAGCAATATGTGATCTGGAGACATAGCAGTTAATATAAAGACATCAGCTTAAAAGTGTAAAATATGAATGTCCTTTGTTTCAATGATTTAAAATATACGCAACAGTGTATTAGGTCTGCAATTTAGTACAAACAGGACCAGAAGTATATGTCAAAGTAAGCGAGAACTAAAAGTATAATTTCGTGTACACGTGCGTTATGTGCTTCAGCAACTCACAATGCTTTAAATCAAGTTTGCGAGCTTGAAGTAAACACCAATCCCATTGTATTTAACCTGTCGTCGAACATTATAAAAAAGCTACCGCCAGTCGCAATGCACTGACGCCTTTCGACCTTCCATGATCATCATGAGAGTACGACGGATAACTGACTTGCAGGGTCAAACCGCAATGCATATATATGAAAAGCAAAATTAGATATTTGGCCCTCATCTCTAGTAGTCCTTCCGTCGCACTGTAATGATGATCGCGTCAGTGCGTTGCGACTGGCGGTAGTTTTGTTATGTTGTTCGACGACTGGTTAAATACAATGGGATTGGTGTTTACTTCATGCTCGCAAACATGATTTAAAGAATTGTTACCACCACCCGCGCACACAATTATTGTTAAATTGTATTGCCAATATATGTATATGTGTTGCGAAAGCTACAAACAGTTAATGATGGTGACCACATAGAAATTGTGCAGCCGACGTGTGCAGTCAAGTTCAATTTATGCGAGACTGCTAGAGGTGAGAGCCGCATATCTAATTTGATTTCCATATATATTCAAAGCGATTTGACCCTCGCTAGTCAGTTTGCCGTCGTACTCTGATGATGATCATGGAAAGTCGAAACGCGTCAGTGCGTTTCGACTGGCGGTAGTTTTGATGTGTTGTTCGACGACTGGTTAAATACAATGGGATTGGTGTTTACTTCAAGCTCGCAAACTTGATTTAAATAATTTTTACCACCACCCACGCAATCAATTATTATTTAATAGCGATTCACAAATCGGAGCCTGTACTACGCCTAATACTCACTATATATCTGATCAAGAAATGTAAGACAGTTGGACATTAAAATCTTCTATACGCATGTTCATTCAAGCAATAATAAACACAACATGATATAAAGTCTTCAGCAATGGGAAATCAAAGCTAACTCACCATATATAATATATACCAAGCTGGAAAAGGATACCAACACAGTTGTTTCCAAAATGCTGAGTTGGTGCATAGTACCAACAAAATAGATTGCAATAAACAGAATAGATTACCATATAGGATTAATATCAACAAAATTAAGAACTAAATCCAATTCAGAACTACTGTCCTACAAGATCGGGTCCAGACAGTATGGATTTGTTGGAAAAATATGTGTTCAGATTTGGTCTGGAAGCTTACTCTACGATGATTCTTAATTTGAAGGAAAACCATCCTTATCGGATGAAATTCGTTATTCTAATTAGATTGACACTAATAAGCACTATCTAAATATATATAAAAATTAGGAGGTTGGAATTTAACAAACTATGATAAATAATCAGTTATAATTTTACCCTTGTCAGTTATTAGTAGCACCAATGATGAATGTCGTAGACTTAATACTTAGTTGAAGCACATAAAATTCTATAGAGTCAAGGTATTGCAGAATTTTGAATTAGACAGAAAAGATAAATACACAACGTTCAAATACAATATAAGAGCATTTTAAAGGCTCTCTCTTAATCTAGGAAATACAACTCAAGAACAAAAAAAGAAAAAAGAATCTTTGGAAGTACCGGGTATGTTAAATCCTAAGCAATGGATTTAATCTCGTGTATCTGAGTGAAACCATGCGCTCTATTACAGCGAGAAGAGGAGAACACAGAACTGCATGTAAATATGGACATGTTACAAAATCTACTCATTGTACATCTTCCCGTGGAGACAAAACAAACAAATAACCAGAGGAATTGTAGACACATAGCGATAGCAAATCGTTACATCATGACAGGACTGATTATTTAATCTATTAAAATTAACACAACAGGTGATACTACGAATGAAACAGCGGTTGAAAAGCGCCAGATTCTGTTTGGAACGCATCACTAACTACTGATAGGGGACGATTACTCGAATCTGAATGGTAAGCTAGTTCCAGAAAACGATTAACAATATTGTATAACGATAATTTATATGTAGCTTCTTAATTTTCCACTTTTAAACCAATGATATGCAGTACCGTCCTTCAAAATTTCATCGTTATTTATTGTTATCTTATCGTATTGATTACCATATGGCTTTCACTATGTTTAACAATAATTTATAAATTTTACACTTATCATTTCATTCTTAAGTAACTTCGTATTTTACTCGTTTAATTATTATTGATTTTTTAAACTATTTTTATTAAGTTTTTCGTTTTAATAACTTTTTGTTTACTTACACTGGCATAAATTTACAACGGATAGATTTCTCATCCTCCCTAACAATCGACTTCGGCTTTGATTACATAATTTTACATGGTAATAATAAAACAATTGGTTTTAAACTTTCTAATGGTAAATTAAAATTCAGGCACTATAGTTTCACTAAGATAAAGTACACGTGTATATATATTGATATCAATCCAAATAATTAACAGTTTTAGATACACACATTCAAACACCTACGCTATGCGAGAATATTTAGAAAAAAATCATTTGCCATAATGAGATTACCCATTTGTAAGTATAAATGAATCGGCTTAAATGAAATTTCCCACTAGCTTTATTATTTTGACTTTATATCCGGTGAGGAACTGTGGATTTAAGAATGAGGCTAGAAATGAATTCTAAAAAGTCTCTATTCTAAAAAGTGATTTGGAGCAATCACTTGTAATTCAGAACCAGGATCAGTTAAATATAGCTAAACTAACGTCAGTCGCAAGTACTGAAGATGACGATGATAGGTCTAATCACGTCGGTAACTGTGACTAACGGTAATTCAACCATGTTGTGTGAATTTTAAGGAAAATGGGATGGGTGGTTATCACAAATCTACAAACAATAATTAAATAATTGTTATTACTACCCGCGCAACCAATGATTATTTAATTATATTACTTATTTACATGAGGTAAAACCTACAAAGACACTATGCTTGTGACTGCTAAGTTATTTTGCATCCAATATTTCCAGTTGAGTACAGCATCTGAGAGAATGCTATGCGTTAGCAGAAAATCTGATTTCTATGCCTTATAAATTTAAATCGCGGTTTACTTCCAGTTATTCAATTTTCCACCGTGACTGATGATGAACATGGAGCCTATAAACGCGTCAGTGCGTGTAATTGAAGTTAGTTTGCCTATTTTGTTCGACTAGTTTAAAAAAGTAATTAGTTTTATCTGAAGTCCATGAAACTGCTTTACAGATAATTTATCATCAACCAATCAATCAAATGCTACCTGATAAATGAAAACTGTGTAACATTTATGTAACAGATTTTTAAATTCTTTAAATCAAGTTTGCGAGCTTGAAGTAAACACCAATCCCATTGTATTTAACCAGTCGTCGAACAACATAAAAAAACTACCGCCAGCCGCTACGCACTTTTTTCTCAAACATTTTCTCAAAACAGCAACGATACCCGATGAAGAAAAAATACAGAACAATTTTTACTAATCAGGTTTATGTTTTCGATAATAAAAGCATTCATAACTTACTTTCATCAATTGTTTCAAAATTGTATACAAAATAATACATTCTATTGATTCAAATAATAAAAAACACAAAATTTTAGACATAAAATCTAAATAAGTATGACGCAATATATCGTAAAATATGCTGCCTAACTAGTTATCTTATTTTTTTGTCCTCATTGATTGTAAATTGTTAATATTTTTCCAGATAGCAATGTGATGAGCTCGCAAATATGCGGGTAATTATACCGGACATGTTGTGTCTAGTATCAGAATAGTTTATTTAAAGCCAAGCGCATATGCCGAAGTCAGCATTAACAAAAGGTGCAATCCAACTTACGCATGCGTCTCACGTTTACTGGTTACCCATCACCTGAGGAAAACAATTTTCCAAAAACACACTACGTAATGTATTGACATACTTGACAAATTATGAGTTTGTTTAAGTTGTATACGTCCATGTCCTTCTGTTGATAATTCAGTAAGCACGAAACTCATGTTTCAAGGAAATTAGCAGCTATCTTAATCGTAATCATCAAAAAATAGTTATTTGCTGAATGTGTGACCAAGGCATAAAGTTGCTTATCACATGATAAATTAAAAATATGACTGATGGTCTTGAACACTATTTCCAAACTGATGGTGGTCAAACGATCATTTATTGCTCGAGCGGTGGTAACATATATTGAAAACAAGTTTGTGAGCTGATGCAACACCAATTCTATTGTGCAAAAAATTTAATATATATATATATATATATATATATATATATATATATATATATATCAGTATAAACTAAGCATCATATAAGTAATTTCCTTTTCTACATTATATCATGCAACATTTACACTCTAAAATGTATATATAATTGAATTGATGTTTATATAAAGCTCGCAATCTTGATTAAAGTAAATGATGGTGGTTAGTGTGGGAGGTTAGGCTAATTACTATCCAATGCATGTCGACAAAATCATCCTATCCATGGTGCCATGTCAACGATGAAACCGCCCCTCTCGCCTAAATAAGCCAAAACTGTTGTACAGGCTCCAACCCTATTAGTTAACGAGAACCCCATAGATGCCAAGTAGGTTTCAGTCTTAATACACAAAATTGAGTCTGATAAGCTAGCAATCTCGTCCACATCTATTAAATTCATGCCTGTGATATCTTAAGCTAATTTGTTAGTGTCCTCGAACTTAAGATTAGCTTCCATGTTGATGGAACTTAAATATATATTTAATAACTTTTTACTAGGCAGCGGGCTGTGTACTTCTTACGTAACAATACATCCGAATCAAATAATCTGGAAAGAAATAATATGCGATAAACAGAATTATTAAATTACCTGCTCCAGAACGTCCCCTATATGCACGCTTTAAAACACATAAAATGATAGCAGATCTATATTGAGAAGATCAATAATTTGTAAACACCAGAATGTCGTAAACAACATTTGCAGCTTGCTAAAGAATGTCACGCCAGATAAGGTAATGTATACCGAACTCAAATTACGCACAATGCAAGATTTTATATAATGCAAAGTATTAGCACAAAGAATGTTATAGAAATTAAACGAATAATTTCTTTTTAAATAATATCCGTTTCAATCAGCCACGGTGATTTAAATTTATCAATAAATGTCAGTTTAATTTTGTCGGAGGAAATATCTTCCTATTCACTGTCATTATTAATATTAAAGAGATTTCCATAAGGAACAAACACATCGAAATTAATTCCATTACATAGAATTTAACATTATGAGTATGAAAATGAACAGGACAGTAAATTCTGGATACGTCGTAAAACTTTGGCCAGTACATTCGTTTTCTTATTTTAACTTTGGATTTAGGCGATCGGTTTTGTTGTCAAGTGAATTTCTGTTTACGCCATATGAATTTATTCAACTGGTGCTTTCAGAGTGCTTCCTTCGATTAATGTAAAGAATAGACCATTGTCTAATAAACGAATTTACATCAAACAATAATTCATAGCAATATGGCGACCGTTTACATCAGCTCCAGTCATCCATTTGAATTATTGAGTCAATTACCCATAACGCAATTTATGGAATGAAGTTTATTTTCCTCAATCATACACTCGTCATTCTACTTTAATGATGACAACCACGACGTGTGATTACTAATATGGTGTAGTAATCTTGAACTGTTAAAAAAGATAAATCAACATTTCAAGATATATCAATAATTAACGTCCTTATAAAAATGGTAAACGTTCCACTATAAACGTAATTTTAATTGAGGTTTGACTCTCGATAGTCAGTTTGCCATCGTGCACAGATTATGATCATGGAAGTTAGAAACGCATCAGTACGTGTGACCGACGGTAGTTTTGATATTTTGATCGACAAATGGTTAAATACAATGGGATTGATGCATACGTCAAGCTTGAAAGCTTAAAATAAATGATTGTCACCACCACAGGCATAATAAATGATCGTTAACCTGTATTACCTATATAGATGTGGTGAAAGCTGCAAAAAGTTAATGTTCGTAACTGCATAGAAATTGTGCAGCCGATATTTCCAGTCAAATACAATATAAGCAAGACGATTATAGTTGAGATCCGCATATCTAGCATTGCTTTCCATTTATATTCATTGCGGTTTGATCGTCGCTAGTCAGTTTGCCATCGTACTCGGATGATGATCAAGGACGATCTAAATTTGTCAGTACGTGTGACTAACGATAGTTTTGATATTTTGTCTAAAGACTGGTTAAATACATTAAATATCAACACAATTACTTTAACTAAATCAATGCATAACTGAATTAAATGATCCATAATATTTTTCGGATTTTAGGTTCACCATTGGCCATTTTCGTGTTCTAGTTTAGATAAATCCAATTTTTTGTAAGCCAGACAATTCGATTGATGCGATCCTTACTATTATCCATAAATTTGTGATTGGTTATTTTTTACCACCCGTATTTTATTAGATCTTTTCGATCAACCATATAAATTAAAATTATAGTTACTTCGTGGCAGTATTTTGGCAACCTTATTTCCATCTTGTATAATAATTATTTCTTATTCTAATGTTTATCGATTTTTTGTCAATTTTCAATGTTTATAAATTGATAATTGAATAGAAAAAATAGATTATTTTCTGATTACCTCAGATTGGTAGAAGATACATATGATGAACTTGGCAAATTCCTTTCATTTTTTTAATTTTTCGTATGATGAGGCCTTTTGCAGAGCCTTTGTCGTTGCATGTAATCTTAAGATGTGTTAATTTTCAATTTATATGTTTTGTTTTAATTCTATGTTTCTTGCTATGCTCGACTGTAGGATAATTATATTTTAAAACAATCTTCTTTTTATTTAGAAGTTGTTGATGTTTCGTGTTCTCAATAATTTAGGGGGTCTCTTAATCGCCATTTACCAGCAATGTTCTATAACCTTTAGTTGAACTTTTCCGAACGAGAGCAGCTTGTGCGTCACTAGTCTATTCTTAAAATTCAATATTTCATCCCAATTGCAAATTATCTGATTTTAAATTATTCATGGAAACATGTAGTCTATATTTGAAAATTTTGTACTTGAAATTGAGCATTTTTATTACTTATGAGTTAATTTCTTCTGTAGTGATGGCAGCAGTAATACGTAAATATGAAAATATAGCCAACTTTAATTTTATTAGGAAGTCAACTTTACATATAGATAAAAGGTATTCAGTATGATAATAGACAAAACTTAGCCCAATTAAATTGCTCTAAAGCAGGAATTTGCTCCAATCCTACTGGATATATATATATAATTTTGTAATAGTTGCTGCTCACCTAATAGCAAATTATTTAAAATGGAACAAGAAGAATAAACCGAAGTCATCATGGAAGAAAAGTATAATCGCATGTACACATGAGTTTTGGACTAACTGGAAACTTACGAATAGGAGCTGGTACTACGCCCTATACTCATTATATATTTTGTCAAATAATGTGAGACAATTGGACAGTAAAATCTCCTATACGAATATGTATAAAATCAGTAGTGGAGTTAACTTCATATAGTGTTTTCTTAAATGCGACTTGAAAGACAACTCACTATAAATAAAATATACCCAGCCTTTTGGTCGTATTTGAGATTATAGAATAATTGAATGTAAAGTAGGCAATAAAATTTAAAATGCCTTTAAAATTCTCTTATTAAATTATCAAATTAAACTAATTTATTTAAATAAGAATTAAATAGCTCTCTAAAGTGTTGCCTGTAATATTATTGCATACATAACTATCTATGAAATCGGATATTTGAAATCCAAGTTATTTCGAACATTATTCCTATATCATTTACAAAATTGGTTTCAGAAAATAAATCAAAATACCGGTATATCTTTGAGCCTATTGACATTGGATTTGCTATAACAGTTAGATAATGTCTGTGGCGGAAAACTAATAAATATGCAATTATAGTACCAGAATATATATAAAAATATATGACCAAATATATACTGATTCACGCGAAATGGGATAACAAATATCAATCAAGGCCAGAGTGAAGGGATTTACTGGAGTAACAGGTGTTTAGAAATAGTTAATTCTCAATTATAGTGCACTTTAAAATACATTGAAAACCATCGTCTTCGTAACATGTACCGACTTGGCAACCACATATTAGTAGCATGTACATTTTCGGTACTATAATGTGGGTATCAGTTTCCGACACAATAGCCATAGTGTTAGTATCCTTTAATGTCCCGGTATATATATTATATAGAGAGAGTTAGAGTTGAAGTCGCACTGTCAAGATGAGTACCGGATACTAACACTTTGGTTTCCAAGTCGGTACATGATACCAACCTGATGGATATCAATTTATGCTAAAGTTCATCCAAATTGAGAATTACAACAATTTCCGAACACCTGTTACTACCTACACTCTGGCCTTGATCGATATCAGTTATCACATTTCACGGTAAGCTTGACATCATTCAATTCAATATATTACTGTTAAATACTGTTTGTTGCGAAGAGCTAATATATATGCAAGTATGTATTAGGTTTTGCGAACCTAGTAACAAATTAGTTCAGTTGTGACCAGAAGGATAAAGCAAAGGCAGCATGAACGGAAAGTTTAATCTCATGCACATTCGTTTCGTGCTTACTGGCGACTCATTAGTAGGAGCCGGTATTACGCTTACCGCGAAATGTGATAACTGATATCGATGAAGGCCAGAGTGTATGGTTTAACTGGAGTAACAGGTCTTCGGAAATTGTTGTAGATCTCAATTTCGTTGAACATTAGCATAAATTTATATTCGTCAGGTTGGTATCATATACGGACTCGGAAACCATAAAGTTAGTATCCGTTACTCATCGGTTTCAAAAAAGGTATCAGTTACTAACACATTAGCCATAGTGTTAATATCGCTTTACAGACTCGGTATATACATTATATAGTGTGAGTTAGCGTTAGAAGTCGCATTGTCGTAGACTACATATGATGTGCTTTAAAGCTCTGCATGGTTACACAGCTCACGTATGAGAAATTTTACTGTCCTATTTTCCCAAATTCCTCAACCAAATACATAGTGAGTAATGCGCATAATACCGGCTCCTACTGATGAATCGCCAGTAAGCACGAAACCAATGTTCATGCTGTCTTTGGTTTATCCCTCTGGTCATATTTGAACTAATTTTTTACTAAGTGCGCAACACCTAATATATTTGGGTTTGCTAAGCAAGTTTTCGGACCAGAAATTAACATATAGCTTATAATTTCACGGTTGTAACGCTTTATTTTAAATTGACGAAAGGCTTTAAAACTGGCTGGATCCAAAAATGTTGCTTAATTTTCTCACCTGTTAAAATGTAACTTCATAACTCAATTTTCTAAGAAATGTAATTTTTGCACATTTGTGAACAGATTAAGCTACAGTTCATCCGCAATACCGACATAAAAACAAAAGATCTGTTGGTGGACGTTAAATGTACACATTTAATCTTTTCTGCTTAGTTTTTGTTCAATTAAAATAAATTCATTCGCCATACTGTTAACCACTGTAAATAAATTAAATTTACTCACGAACTGCTGGAGAGTCTAAACGAATTCATAAGTTGGTATATGAATGAAACTTGCGTTTAGTGTGCTATAAGTGTATTGTCGTGATATTAGTGCAATACTAAGATTGAAATGTCACCTGGTACGAGCTGCAAACACTACAATTTCTGGCAAGTACGTAGCTAGATCTCAATAAGATTGAAATCTGTCAACTGTATGAAATTTATTTGCACTTTTATTACAACACTTAGTTTATACTGAATGTATAGTATATATATATATATATATATATATATATATATATATCGACGATTAAAATGTTTCAACTGAATTTATAATTAAATATTTGAGGTGGAAATGATAGACTTTACATTCATCTCATCTTAATCAAAAAAAATTATGAAATCTGACCTATTAAGTACATACATTTGTCAGTATTAACTAAGTATTGCACAGTGTAGAAAAGCCAATTTATCCAGTAAACCACAAACTTCATTAACAAAATATTTATTTCTTTAAATCAAGTTAGCGAGCTTGAAGTAAACACTGGTTGTCTGACGTCGGTTAAATACAATTGGATTGGTGTTTACTTCAAGCTTGCAAACTTGATTTAAAGAATTGTTACCACCACCAGCGCAATCAATTATTGTTTAAAAATATTTATTTGTTTGGAAGATCCAGATACTTGTCTTTAATTAACATGAACAGTTGTAATTTTCAACATAGATAATTAACTGACCTGACCATGCTGAAACGCATTCTGCCCGTGTTACAAATCATGCGCGTAGTATCTATGCCTTTGACAGATAAATTAACCATTTACAATTCTACTCATATTGGTTGATGTACACGCCTATTAATATATTTTTGTGTTTCTGTTCCAATGTGTAACAACGGGTAGAAATTTGAAAACTTTGACATCCGCTAGACTGAAGTGAAGCGTATGTGTCAAAACAATCTGAGCTTTATCTAATTTAATGATATTATAATTAATTAAATAATGGTAACTTCACATTAAAAGGCAGATAACACTTGCAAGATATTTTTGATATAATGAAATTCTTATTTTCTCTTCACCGATTTTCATCTACAAAAATTTTGCTCTTAGTTAAGTATAACATTTTAACCTCCTCGGTGTTCAGAATTAACAATTACTATTTTCCTGTGACGTTTTGCTTTCATTCTCCGCAAAAATACGTTCGTGTCAATAAATGTAACCTAGTTTTACTTAACGTGGATTTTACTATTATTATCCACCCAATACATTTTCTTCATTTCAAATCTTTCGACAAAAATTTTAGAGAATATCCACCATGTAAAACTCGTTAAGCTAAATATGAACAACTAATAAAGCAAGTGAAATGTTTCGTTTACTAAGTATATACTTTAAACTGACTGATTGTATTATACAACTGAGTACAAAACGTTGCGCACCTAGTAAAATATGACCGGAGGGATAAATCAAACACAGCATTAACGGAAGTTATAATCTCGTGCACATTCGTTTCGTGCTTAATGGCGACTCATCAGTAGGAGCCGATATTACGCCCTTTACCCACTATATATTTGGGTGAGGAATATGGGAAAATAGAAGGGTACAATCTCCTATACTAATGTCTAAACCTGCAATAGTAAAGCCAATTTCACTCAAAGTCTTCGACAATGCGACATCAAAGCCAACTCACTACATATAATATATACCATTATGTAAAAATTACCAGCACTATGGCTAAATTGTCAATAACCGATATCAACATTATGGTATCGAAAAGATACATAGTACCAACACTATAGATTGGATTTTAATGTCTATGGTCACTAACATTGAGAATTAAAACTATTTCTAAACACTTGTTACTCCAGCAAATCCATACGCTATGGACTTTGTCGATATCAGTTATTAAATTTCGCATTAATCATGACATCATTCAATTAAATATATATCAGTGTTACACGAAACGAATATGCAGGAGATTATACTTTCTGTTCCTGGCGTCTTTGGTGTATCCTTCCGGTCATATATGAACTAATTTGTTACCAGGTGCGCAACACTTAATACACAATTGCAAATATATTAGTTTTTCGCGAAAGACAGTATCAAGCCGTTATATATTTATTTGAATGATTTCATAATTACCGCAAAATTTGATACCTGATATCGATCAAGTCCAGAGTGCACGGATTTGCTGGACTAACAGGTGTTCATAAACAGTTGCAATTCTCAATTTGGTGACCATTAGCATAAATTGAAATCCACTGTGCTGGTACCATATACCGACTAGGCAACCATAGTGTTAGTACCATGTACATTTTTGGTGCCTCAATATTTGTATCGGGTACTAACATAATAGCCACATTCTTATAGAAGCTTGTACCGTCCTATTTTCCTACATTCCTCACAAAAAAAAATATTGTGGGTAAAGGGCGTAAAACCGGCTTCTAATTATGAGTCGCCAGTTAGCACGAAAGGAATTAGCATGATATTGTACTTTCTGTTCATTTTATCTTTGGTTAATCCTTCAGATCTTGTCTTAACTAATTTTTTACTAAGTGCGCAACACTTGATACACAATTATATATATATTTGCTCTCCGCAACAATCATTATCTAACTGATTCCATCATATTTACTGTTGTTTCACTACATTGGCTTGCGTCCAGCATGTTTTCATTGTATATAAATGTTAAAACGCTATGTCTAATACTCTTAAATGCGTGTGCACGTCAATTTGACAACCGCAGTGGCACATGTCACATTCAAAAGTTGTGCTTATGGTTTATACACATGCAACATCGTTAATTCAAATCTTTAAAACGCTAGTACCAAATAATCAATGTTAAATTTCATAGTCCTGGATGGTATATGGTAATAAAAATTTCTATACGCATAAATTAAGAGAATTTCAAGATAAATTATTTTAAAGGAAATTTGTACATGTCGACCTTAATTAAGTTATGAAAATTCCATCAAAATAGATCAAACAACCAATTAACCAGCAGGTGTCAAGAATTAAGATTTTGAATTCTAACTAGCTTCGCTTCCTTCTTGATAGGCAATAACACAGTAAAATACTGTTTGTTGCGGAGAACTAATATATATGCAACTATGTATTAGATGTTGCGAACCTAGTAACAAATTAGTTCAGTAGTGACCAGAAGGATAAACCGAAGACAGCATGAACTGAAAGTATAATCATATGCACATTCGTTTTGCGCTTACTGGCGACTCATCAGTAGGAGCAGGTATTACGCCCTTTAACCACTATATATTTGGTTGAGGAATGTGGGATAATAGGACGATACAATCTCCTAGACGAATGTGTAAATCTGCAGTAGAGTAGCTAACATCGTATAGTCTCGACAATGCGACTTTAACGCTAACTCACTCTATATAATATTAATACGGAGTCTGAAAAGGATACTAACATTAACTATTGTGTTAGTAACCGATACCGACATTATAACACCGAAAAGGTACATGGTACTAACACTATGGTTTCCAAGTCGGTACGTGGTACTAATATGATAGATATCAATGTATTCTATAGTTTACCCAGAAATTGAGAATTACAAATTTTTCTGAATACCTGTTACTCCAGTAAATCCATTCAATCTGGCCTTGATCGATATCAGTTATCATATTTCGCGGTAAGCATGACATCATTGAATTTAATGTTTTACAGTTAAATACTGTTTGTTGCGGAGAACTAATATATATATATATATAGGCAATACAATTTAACAATAATTGTTTGCGCGGGTAGTGGTAACAATTCATTAAATCAAGTTGGCGAGCTTGAAGTAAACAACAATCCCATTGTATTTAACCAGTCATCGAACAAAATAACAAAACTACCGCCAGCAATACAATGGGATTGTTGTTTACTTCAAGCTCGCAAACTTGATTTAAAGAATTGTTACCATCACCCGCGCAAACAATTATTGTTAAATTGTATTGCCTATATATGTATATGTGGCGAAAGCTACATACAATTAATGTTCGTGACTGCATAGAAATTGTGCAGCCGACATTTCCAGTCAAGTTCAATGTATGCAAGACTGCTAGAGGTGAGAGCCGCATGTCTAAATTTGATTTCCATATATATTCAATGCGGTTTGATCCTCGATAGTCAGTTTGCCGTCGTACTCTGATGATGATCATGGAAGGTCGAAACGCGTCAGTGCGTTGCGGTTGGCGGTAGTTTTGTTATGTTGTTCGACGACTGGTTAAATACAATGGGATTGGTGTTTACTTCAAGCTCGCAAACTTGATTTAAAGAATTGTTACCACCACTCGCGCAAGCAATTATTGTTAAATTGTATTGCCTATATATGTATATGTGGCGAAAGCTAAAAACAGTTAATGTTCGTGACTGCATAGAAATTGTGCAGCCGACATTTCCAGTCAAGTTCAATGTACGCGAGACTGCTAAGGGTGAGAGCCGCATATCTAGCATTTGATTTCCATATATATTCAATGCGGTTTGATCCTCGATAGTCAGTTTGCCGTCGTACTCTGATGATGATCAAGGAAGGTCGAAACGCGTCAGTGCGTTGCGGCTGGTGGTAGTTTTGTTATCTTGTTCGACGACTGGTTAAATACAATGGGATTGGTGTTGACTTCAAGCTCGCAAACTTGATTTAAAGAATATATATGCATGTTCGTATTATTTGTTGCGAATCTAGTAAAAAAATAGTTCAGTTTTGACCAGAAAGATAAACCAAAGACAGCATGAACGGAAGTATAATCTCATGCGCATTCGTTTCGTGCTTACTTGCGACTCACCAGTAGGAGCCGGTTTTATGCCCTTTAACCAATATATATCTGGGTGAGGAATGTGGGATAATAGGACGGTCCAATCTCCTAGACGAATGTGTAAACCTATAGTAGTGAAGGTAACATCATATATAATCACGATAATGCGACTTCCACGCTAACTCACTCTATATAATATATATACCGAGTCTGCAAGGGATACTACCACAATGGCTCTTGTGTCAGTAACCGATACCAACAATTTAGTACCAAAAAGGTACAGTATAGTTTTGTTTCCTAGATTATTCCGTTTTACACCAAAAATCTAAATTACAACTTATACGACTCTGTGCTAGTTGGTGGTCCAAATATTAATGTGTTGCTGAAATAAGGAGCATGAATTATGGAAAAGACGCCTAATGTTTTGATTGATTAACCAAGTAATATATATCAATAAGAATTTTTGGTTAGTGTGGAACAATTCTTTCATTTATCATTTGAAATGTCATAGCTCGTATCAATCACTTAAATAGCAGTAATTTTATATTTTTGGAAATATAGTTTTCTCATTATCCATGTATTATCGATTTATATGCTTTTAAATTTTTTTATATAGCTACATTAATAGAAGATTACCTAAAACGTTCATTTAAAATTCATTCGTTGTAGGTGTTAATATGGCGAATTTTTACAGCAAACAAAATACATTACGAATTTTAAACCAATAAAGAGTTTAAATTTATATGTATTATCCTAGAAATAGTTTGGGTAAGTTATCGAAATTAATAATGCTCTTGTTTAAAATAAGGTTGTGATCTCGATATAAATACAAATCCCATTAAATATATACACTTTTCAATATAAATTAAGCTCTGTGTAACGTAGAAAAGGCGGGGTGATGTAATGGATAGTCACATATTCCGAAGTAGATGTGCCACATTTCGAGCCCGTCCGCGGAAAATTTTCGAAAATACATGAAGTGTTCCCAATAAGGACGAAACCGGTCTACTGGATGAATTGTCTTTACTACATTGTACAATACTTAGTCTATAATGAAATATGCACATAAGAAAATAAATATTTACTTAAATTTGTTCTAGAAATACTCCAAAATTCCATTTTCACCAGCAGCACAACACAGGTAAACCATCGTAAGTTAGATACTTTGGCGCCCTTTGATAGTAAATGGTCATCACCAGAGAAAGACGGCAAACTGACTATCAAAGATCAAACCGTAATGCATATATGAAGATAGCAAAGTGAGATATGCGACTCTGCATTCTAGAAGTGGCGCACAA
>JAQBSW010012150.1:0-17695 GCA_029291075.1 Eudiplozoon nipponicum | reverse complement strand
GTAACTTCTGCAACTAAACGAAATAAGTTCACTGAGACACAATAGTCCACCGCGTGATCCTCTCGGATTGCGCGCGGCTCTGTCTATTTATAAAAACACTATTAATTACAAATAAAATTGCAGTTCAAGAAATATCGATTGAAACTGTTTGAGACTAAAAGAGATTGTTCCTAAAATCACAGCTAAGAGAAATATTGTTTAAGGACAGCGTTAGAATATTTGACCTTAAAGAGCACAGCGTTTGTAAAAATTGACCTTCGTTGGGTTGTAACACGGAGCAGCGTGTTACAGTTAAATTAAACGGTACGTAAAAGAAATTAAAAATTGCCTGATAAAGAAGATACTAGTAATAGTGCAAAAAAAATTTCAATTCAATTCACCCATATAGAATGAAAATCGGTATCTTAAAATCGATGATAATAAGAAGCTTAAGATTAACAGATAAAAAGCATAGGGAGATTGAATTAGGTAGACTGCGAGAAATATTCAGTGCTAATGGGTATCCTCTAAAGTTAATTGAAGCCACTAAAATTAGCATTATATGTAAATTTAATCATGACTGGAAGTACGCGAAATCAAATAAAACAAAAGATGATAGAGGCACACACCGATCAAACCAGGAAAACAAATGATAGTATCCAAATACAATATACGTACTATTTTAAAACAGACCGTTACCCTAGGAATTAAACTGCCCAACCAAAAGGAGAAAATAGAACAATTAGACACATCAGGAGTATATGAAATTCCATGTAACGACTGTAACTTGATGTATGTAGGTGAAACCATGCGTCCAATTAGGGTAAGAAGAGGGGAACATAAAACCGCATGCAAGTATGTCCATATTAATAGATCGGATCTTGCACGCCATACAGTAGAGACAGGACATTCAATTAATTGGGATGGGTGTAGACGTATATCAATTTGTGGCCGTAATAGATCGACTAGATTGATTAGAGAATCCATAGAAATTAAATCGAGAAATGATATCATGAATGAAACAGCCGTAGAAAAATCACTAGGTCCTATTTGGAATACAGTATTAAATAATGGTAGGAAACGAAGATTGCACGAATCTGAATCAGAAACTCGCTCAAGTAAAAGAATAAGAACACTGGATTGATATTAACTTCTAGAGTTGGAGGGTGAGTAATTCCATATCTTATAATTTATTATCTGATTGTCTTATATTTCATCCTTGTTTACTTGTTATCTTATTTATCTATTATCTTACATTCTGTTGTTAATATAGCACCTTTAACAAACATTTATCTATACATGATGGCAAGGTTTATTTTTATTTTATTTATTCTTTTTTTTAAAAAAGCCAAATTTTCTTTGCACTATTACTAGTATCTTCTTTATCAGGCAATTTTTAATTTCTTTTACGTACCGTTTAATTTAACTTTCTACCCTATTGAAACACTTTATCCGTTTCTAATTTAATTTTGCTACCTATTAATTATTTACTCTATTAATAGTGTCATGCCCCCTCCTCACCGAAATGCCACTAGTAATTACTTCATTTATAAAAGTAAGTGTAAGATAGGTCTGACGTGTGCAGTTAGGAAATGACGGTTATCATTTTAGTTTTACTTGTATGACCGTTACACGTGCCTGTAATTACATGTAACAGATTAGCTCAGTTTCAAGAAATGCTCACGCACATACAATAATAATCAACATCGCTTATCCAGTGAATAGTCAGATGCTGCTAAATCGCTGTATTTCACTGGATGAGTGTACACGTGCATTAACTGATTACTCCTCAATCCAAACAAAACGAGAACACATACACACAGTCATGACGTACGCTTATTCCAGTGAGTTGTCAGTAATTGTCATTATACTGTAACCCCATTGCGAAGAGTGTATACATGTATCATTACAAAACCAATTTAATATACACTTTCCTAACATTTTTGTTAAAAAAACTTTATGCTTAAGAGATCTAAAAACAAGTATAAATGTGGCAGTTTAAATTAATATTTCCACTTGACATTTTGATTGTCAACTAAGTGTTTGATGTGTTTGCCATTGAAAGAGACCTCCGTACGCGGAGGTCGTAATATATGGAAAAATCAGGATGACAGTGGATTCAAATATTTCGGTACGCAATCCAAAAATCAGGTAAATTATCTCTTTCCTGTCGCGCAACATGTTTCTTTTAAATCTTATTTAGACGAGATGAAAGTTGGTTTAAAAATTAACAAACCAACCGCATGAAATGACAATTTGTTTTTTAAAATCCTCTGTTGCTGATTATTTTTGATAGCTTATTATTCTTAATTTTCTTTCATTATTACAATAACTAGTTTCAGACAATTAAATTTGGTATGAATTTACAACTGGTGTCTCGTAATAATGTGCCCTCTTTGATTAGTGATACAACCATAGATACGACGTACTTACATACATCATGTGTGCTTTTGTGGTAAAACGACAAAAACTTCCTTGGCTCTCAGTAAATTCACTTAGATGAATGTACCTGTGTTTGTAATTAAGTTCTATTGAATTGCTCTTAGTATACACATACACATGGACACACGTACATGTATTGCATATATTTATCTAATGAAACGTCAATAGTAAATAGTTAATCAGCAAATTAGTATAAATGAAAGCAATCAAAGTAATTGTAATTGATTTAGTACTGTTTTGTTTTAACATGTCATATGATCAGAGATCCTGCGGAAAAGGCATACAAAATAATATGCCGAAATATGGGGTAGAAAAACATTGACGAAGATAACACAGAATTTGTCAGGAAAACTCACTTAATTGTGAAATATCCCGTCTCGAACAAAGCTGCATGTAAACAATGCAGTGAAATCAACAAATCGTTCCCATTACATTTTAAAACTATCAATAAATCAAATGGCTCTTATTTCGTTTAATAATACCTGTCTTAAATTCATTTTTTACAAAGTGCTATGAATTTGAAATGCTTATGGCCGAATTACATAGAATAGAAACTTTGCGAATTTCAACAGTTCGAGACATTTAAATGCTCAGATTATTTCAGCTCCACCCAATCGTGTAGTTAATCCTTTTAAAATAATTTAAATGGAGATCAAATTGAATTGCTTAATTGCAACTTGAACCCAGTTATTCAGATCGAAAGAGCATCAAGAAATTAAATAATTACTCATCCGTTATTACAGGCAGTACCTCTCAGATAAAAGTAACGACAAATTTGAATTAGACGTCCGTGATTATGTTTACATACGAAGACTAATTATGAAATCAATTGCATCAAGATGGAGTTGATGGTAAACGGTGTTTTGTGTCTGATAGAAAACAAATTTGGAGGGACAGTTCTGATGAATCAATCGGAATATAATTTTAAATTGTTTAACTAAATTGCGTAGCACGTAAGTTTACACGAAAATAAATATTGACCTAACTGACAAAATACAAGGGAATGTGAAGCCATTGATGCAAATAGTACTACTAATAAGAATTGGTACAAACACATAGTAATTCCTTTATATAAGAGATACAGACGCGTCCAGCGTGTGTGTTCTAATGAAGTTGTGCAATCCTGGTAAGCATTTAAGAACTATTGTTAAAAACCAACATCATCTATTATATGAAATGTCAAATTTACTTTTCATAGAATAAGGAAATACACATAATTCCTAGAGCACAAATTGGTGAATTCGTATCATCTAGTTCACATTGTCGATAAATATATACTACATCAAAGTGCTAGCTAGGCAAGCTTAAATGTGCTAGAAAATGTAAAACAAAAAACCAGTAACTAAAACAATGAAATGTTTTCGGCGTTTCATGATTTATCACCCGTTAACAATAGAAGGAAGTAAAATGTCAATTAGGTATATAATGGGGCTATTGGCATTATGTGTGGCATTGTTTTGTCCACCTATGTTGGATGGTCCACGTACTTGTATGTCTTCCGTATTTATTATTAGTGTATCATCTAGACGAGCCTTAATTATGCCTAATTCTGCAGTTAAATTATTCATTTGAGAAGTCAATGCCTGAATCAACGTTTCCAACCCATCAGAAGACATATTAAATGTACCACAAATGCTTTATTTTTATATATAGAATTTTGCTCGCACAACGAGCATCGATTTAATAAAACAAATTTACACATATTAATTAGTTTATGTTCACTTCGGCTCGAAGTCTGCTTTTATCATTGGGCGGACTGCTTCATTCTTATGCGGACGCTTCTGCGAGGATGTTCTGTTGAAATACTGTCTGCCCTAGATAAGACCCTTTGTTCATTATTTGTCTTAAAGGTGGCCATTGCCACATCTTTCCCCCCCCCCTCAGGAATCGGCTTTCGCACTCTGCTTAAACGATCCAGTGCCACAGCTCGTGGTCCATCGGGCAGGCTAACAAAAACGGTATTGTGCTCTGCGTCCACCCTCTCCACGCGATACGGCCCATCATTAACAGCCTGCAGTGCCATGGGCTCGACCTTCGCTACCATGACATAGTCGCCGACCTTTAGGCGAGTGCGTGTCAGTTGCCTTGCATAGCCTTGTCGCTGTGTGGCGCCTACATATTCAGTTAACTGTTTTAGTCGTTCCTGAATATCCGCTATGGTGCAGCGCTCATGGGATCCTTGGATTACAGGTTCACCTGGCAGTCTTATGTGTCCTCCATAGACCATAGTCGTTGGAGCGAATCCTGTAGCTGTTGAGACTGTAAAGCGCATGGCCCGCTCGACCAAATGTAATTTGTCTCTCCACGTTCCCGGGCTCTCGTGGCACCAACATCGCAGTACCTCTTTCATCGTACTATGTGCGCGCTCAGCTGTCGCATTGGTTTGCGGGTGATAAGTGGCTGTGCAGGAATGCTTTATGTCAAGGTCTTTGCACCACTGATTAAATTCTTTCGACTCAAACTGTGCGCCTTGATCGGTAACAATAACTTGTGGTGCACCGAATCGACTGAGCCATCGCTCTTCTAAGCACGTTATAATCTTTTCTGTTGTGATCTTCTTCAGTGGTACAAACTCGACCCATCGGGTAAACTTATCGACCATGGAAAACACATAGGACACGCCGCCGCGAGCTACCGGCAGTGGACCTACCAGGTCGATATGCAGAAACTCGTTCCGTGCAGTGGCATTGAAAGCAATCGGAATGACTTTTTCTCGTTTTTGTGGTTTACAACGTTGGCATGTAGTGCACTGTTGACAATAGCTACGAATTTCTTTGGACATGCCAGGCCAATACAATCGTGACTGCAATGTCTCAATGAGCCGCCCAGCGCCGGGATGTCCTAACGTTTCATGCCAAAAGGCCATTAATTCTGTTCTTATAGATTCTGGCACAAACCATTGCACTGTTTGTCCTTTTTTCCGCACCAACAGGCCGTTCTGTAGACTCAACGTTTTATATGGTGCAGACACCACTGTGCCGTTTTTTAATTGATTGACTATTTCCTGACAGGTAGCATCTCTTCCCTGTTCTTCAGAGACTTTTATAAGCGGCGAAACCCGCACAGCGGAAATTCTGCTGAGCGCATCGGCCGCCGCATTCTCGATTCCTGCTCTATGATGAATTGATATATCGTACTCTTCTAGTTCTTCAATGGCTCGATGTACTCGTTTCTTCTCAATACATAGTGATCTCCAATGCACTAGCGCTTTGTGGTCGGTAAAGACGTCCACGTTTCCCCCGATGACAAAATATCTAAACTTCCGCAGCGCCCATTGTACGGCTAGTAATTCTTTTTCTGTGACTGTATAGTTCTGTTCCGCCTTAGTGAGTGTGCGACTTATATATTGCGCAGGACGTCCATCAGCTTGTAACACCGCTCCTATACCAATATCTGACGCGTCTGTAACAATTGACATATTACCTACGGGGAAAGTCAAAATAGTTGCATCTATTAATTTCTGCTTACATAGCACAAACGCTTGTTGAGCCTCCTCCGTCCAACGAAATGGTATCTTGGCACTAGTTAGCTGAGATAAGGGCTGTTGTGTAACCGCCATCCCTGCGATATATGGTCTGTATAATTTCACTATACCAATGAACCGACGCAATTGTTTTATAGTAGTAGGCACCGGATAATCCCTGATAGGTTGTACATTCGAATCTAACGGCATGCATCCATCCGCTGAGACTAAGTACCCCAAGAACCGCACTTCTTGACCTATCTGTACCTTTTCTGGATTAAAATGTAATCGCCATTCTACAGCTTTGGCCAACATCTTCTGCAGCCTCACACGTAATTCGTGTTCAGTAGTGGCCCATATAATAACATCGTCTACGTAAGCTGTTGTACAAGTTAAGTCAGACACGAACGATTCCATCATTCTTTGGAACACTTTTGGTGCATTTTTAAGGCCAAATGGTACCCAGGTGAATTGGAAATGACCTTGGGGTACTTGTACCGCTAACTTCCATCGGTCTTCGGGCCGCACGCCTATTTGCCAAAATCCCTGTTTAAGATCAAGCACGGCAAACCATTTGCCTCCCGCTAGCTGTAAAAACAGATCACGCAGAGCCGGCATGGGATACGGATCCGTTTTAGTTATTAAGTTCAATTGCCTAAAATCAGCCGCTGGTCGGAGCGAACCATCCTTTTTCATAACATAAACCATCGGAGCACGAAAAACAGATGTTGACGGTTCAAGAACGCCGGCTTCTATCATTTCTTGGGTTGCTGCAGGTCGCTGCTGCTAATTTCTTTGGAGGAGCACCATATACTTTTGGTGGTTCGTAACCGTCATTTAGTTCTAGCCATAGCTTAAACTGGTCGACCGTCGGCCCTGGACGCTCGCTACAATCAGGCAGTTGGAATATAATGTTATATTGGGTTTGAAGATTCTTCCACCACTCAGGCAGACAACTGGTCTCCTCCTGCATCTTAGGGGTACATATAGACTTTATTGAACTTATTCCCTCAGGCCGCGATAGGCATACACGTTTATTTTGACAGTCTATCGTCTTAACCCATTTTCTAATGAAATCAAGTCCCAATAAGGGCGTTTGCGTATTCGAAACAACAAAAGACATATGATAGACATTTTCATTTATTAACAACTTCGTGTCCCACTCGCCCACAGCCTGACATAAACTTGCTTTCGTAGGTTTTACATTGTTCAATGGCCAAGTCAATGGTAGTACCGACACATCAGCTCTCGTATCCAATTGCATTATTACTGGCTGTCCGTTGAAGAGTTCTAAAAATTTAACTTTAATGAAAATTCTTACATTTGGCAATGTTTCCCACACTTCCTTTTCTTCAAAGGCCATCTGGTTCGGACCACTTTTTTGTTTGTTCTGCTGGTCTTCATTCGTTCTAGCCGTCGGAGCCACCAAAGGATTAATATTTGTGCCCTGCTCTCTCCCACCTTTATTTGTGAGATTGTGCACCCTGTTACCCCACTGTACTGGCCGTTCTCGAGGAGCAGTACATTGGTTTTGCTGACGCTTATACGTCGTATTCGTCGGAGCTGGACTCCTTATATACTGACTTTGCTTCCAGGCCACTGGCTGTTGCCTTCTGTCGCGGAACTTCTTATTATGCCTCGAAGAATTCCAATACGGTATGTCTCTCCTGTCAGATGTCGTAACTGGACCCATGCGTGGAGATGCAGCTGCCACTTTGTTTGTCATTATGGCCAAACTTTGAAGAGCCTGAAGTCTCTCTTCAAGGCCTCCCTGGGCGCTGGATATTTCACCGTATCTGGCAGGATCCAGCAGCATGAACATGATGGCCTCATGTGGTTGCAAGCCGGGTAAAGACTCGGTAAGCTTCGAGAACCACCGCTTGATACGTGCCATGGTATACATGGGCATCTCACCCATTAATGGTTTCAGGCTGTATAATTCTAAGAACACTTCCTGAGGCCTAGCCCGGAAATGACCCACCTGCGTCTTTTGTATTCTTCATACGTGAGGTCAACCGGCAATTCCAATTGGACTGCTACTGTCCAGTCCACTAATTCCTGGACAGCTACACGCACAATAGGTTATTCCAATGTAAAATTATTGGGCTCGAACTGATGCTTCAAATTTTTTGAACCACAACTGTGGCCTTTCCACATCTAGTGGTGTCAACATCGGCTTAAACTCTGATGACGGTCTGAAATAACTCGTCGATTCGGCTGAAAACGCCGGCATATTTCCTCTTGATTCCTCTTCGGCGCGGTCGCCATTGTTTTGTCCACCTATGTTGGATGGTCCACGTACTTGTATGTCTTCCGTGTTTATTATTAGCGTATCGTCTAGACGAGTCTTAATTATGCCTAATTCTGCAGTTAAATTATTCATTTGAGAAGTCAATGCCTGAATCAACGTTTCCAACCCATCAGAAGACATATTAAATGTACCAAAATGCTTTATTTTTACTCGATTATATATAGAATTTTGCTCGCACAACGAGAATCGATTTAATAAAACAAATTTACACATTAATTAATTTATGTTCACTTCAGCTCGAAGTCTGCTTTTCTCATTGGGCTGACTGCTTCATTCTTATACGGGCGCTTCTGCGAGAAATTTCTGTTGAAATAATGTCTGCCCTAGATAAGACCCTTTGTTCATTAATTGTATTAAAGGTGGCCATTGCCACAATGTGTGGTTTCAACATATTTATATATAGAAAATAATTTTATTAACAAATAATACGAGTCCCAGTTGAACAGCCGTTGTTGGACCTGAAGAAAATGTCTTCATAGATTACTTGGAAAACATATTCTAGATAGGGCGCCACATTACCGCAATTGAATGCACGGTTTCTGTATCACATATTTTCATTTAGAATAATGAAAAGGACGAGTTGAAAAAGTTTATAAATTCAGCTTACCAGTTAAGCCTGACCCAATTCCTTTTAAAATGGAGTCACTGGGTAAATTTTCGTTTCTGGACTGTGGATTAATAGTAAAGTGTTAAGGAAGAAGAAGATGTTTATATAAGGGGCATTTACTCAGGTATCCTTTCTTAAATTAAAGTAAAATCAACCGCATATGATGAAAATTGTTATCTCATAATAAATGGCATATAAGAGCCTTTGGACTACAGACATAAATCATATAGAAAATGAATTAGGTGGTCTAAGAAAAATATACATTTCCAATGGTTTTCTTTATAAATTTATTGATCCAATGATAAAGAATATCATAAGTAAAAGTTATCATAATCAGGAATGCGGTAAACTCGATAGAACAAATGAGGATCGTAGGGTCATGCTAATAACGGACTTTAAGCTGAGCAGATAATTAAAATCATAAGCATTGAAATATTAAATATGAATAATTTTTAAATAATCCATTATTTGGTCGAAATATTGTTGGAGTATTCTTGCGGGGTAGCTATCTAGTTCGTGATTCTGTACCCTTCCTACATATCCATGGTGGCTATTATTACTACCCACACTCTTGATCAGTCTCTGATCTTTTCGGATGGTTGATGTGAGAAGGCAAAAATAAGTTGTCATACGTATATTGTACACAATTTACCTGATTTTCGGATTGCGTACCGAAATATTTGAATCCACTGTCATCATGATTTTTGCAAATATTTCGGTCTCCAATTACGGAGACCTTTTTCAATGCCAAACACATCACACACTTAGTTGACAATCAATATGTCAAGTGGAAATATTAATTTAAACCGCCTCATTTATACTTGTTTTTAGATCTCTTAAGCATAACGTTTTTTTATAAAAATGTTAGGAAAGTGTATGTTAAATTGGTTTGTGTATGTGTCTACATGTATACACTCTTCGCAATGAGGTTACAGTGATATAATGACAATTAATGACAACTCACTAGATAAGCGTACGTCATGCCTGTGTGTATGTGTTCTCGTTTGTTTTGAATTGAGGAGTAATCAGTTAATGCAAGTGTACACTCATCCCAGTGAAATTACAGCGATTTGGCAACATCTGACTATTCACTGGATAAGCGTGTTTGTGTGTATGTGCGTGAGCGTTTACTTAAAACTGAGAGCTAATCTGTTACATGTAATTACAGGCACGTGTAACGGTCATACAAGTAAAACTAAAATGATAACTGTCATTTCCTAACTGCACACGTCAGACCTATTTTACACTTACTTTTCTAAATTAAGTAATTACGAGTGGCATTTCGGTGAGGAGGGGGCATGACACTATTAATAGAGTAAATAATTAATAGGTAGCAAAATTAAATTAGAAACGGATAAAGTGTTTCAATAGGGTAGAAAGTTAAATTAAATGGTACGTAAAAGAAATTAAAATTGCCTGATAAAGAAGATACTAGTAATAGTGCAAAGAAAATAAAATAAAAATAAACCTTGCCATCATGTATAGATAAATGTATGTTAAAGGCGCTACACTAACAACAGAACGTAAGATAACAGATAAAATAAGATAACAAGTAATCAAGGATGAAATAATAAGATAATCAAAATAAATTAGGCGATATTGAATTAATCAATCTCCACCTCTGTAAGTTAATATCAGTCCAGTGTTCTTATTCTTTTACTTGAGCGAGTTTCTGATTCTGATTCTGATTCGTGCAATCTTCGTTTTCTACCATTATTTAGTGCTGTATTCCAAATAGGACCTAGTGATTTTTCTACGGCTGTTTCATTCATTATGTCATTTCTCGATTTAATTTCGATGGATTCTCTAATCAGTCTAGTCGATCTGCTACGGCTACAAATTGATATACGTCTGCACCCATCCCAATTAATTGTGTGTCCTGTCTCTACTGTATGGCGTGCAAGATCTGATCTATTAACATGGGCATACTTGCATGCGGTTTTATGTTCCCCTCTTCTAATCTTAATTGGGCGCATGGTTTCACCCCCATACATCAAGTTACAGTCGTTACATGGAATTTCATATACTCCTGATGTGTCTAGCGGTTCTATTTTTTCCTTTTGGTTGGGAAGTATAATACCTAGTGTAAGGGTCTGTTTTAAAATAGGTACGAATATTGTATTTAGATGCTACCATTTTTATTTTCCTACTTAGTTTAGAGTCAGGTATAACCATTACCCTCCGGTCATCTTTTAATTTATTTGACTTCACGTACTTCCAGTCATGATTAAATTTACTTATAACGCTCATTATAGTTGCTTCAATTAACTTTAGAGGATACCCATTAGCACTGAATATTTCTCGCAGTCTCCCTAATTCAATCTCTATGTTTTTTATCTGTTAATCTTAAGCTTCTTATTATCATCGATTTTAAGATACCGATTTTCATTCTATATGGATGATTTGAATCGAAATTAAGAAGGATACCTGAGTAAGTATCCTTCCTATAAACATCCCGTTCTAGTTTTGTACCATTTCTAATTAACTTGACATCCAGAAATGGTAATTCGCCACATGATTCATTTTCAATTGTAAATTTAAGCTCGCTCACCTGATTTGCTATGTGTAAGAAATTTATCAGTTGATCCTCCCCGTGATTCCAAATAACTTATATATCATCGAAATATCGTACATACAATTTAGGATTTAGGGGCGTTATATCTAAGAGAGTCTTCTCCATGAAATGCATGAAGATAATAGCTATTGGAACCGATAGTGGTTACCCCATTGGAATTCACTGTCATCATGATTTTTGCAAATATTTCGGTACGCAATCCGAAAATCAGGTAAATTGTTTATTTCCCGTCGCGCAACATGTTTCTTTTAAATCTTATTTAGGTACTAAATACGGTGCTACAACAGTGAAGTTGCAAAATCGCTATCATCACATAAAAAACAATTAGTAAGGCAAGTGGAAAATATTCGTTTCATTAAAATATGTTTAAAACATTGTGTAATTCCTAAATGTTTTAAATTTAAATTGCCATTTCATTTAAATGATAAAGGTAGATCTCTTAAACATGAACTGACTTTGAACATTATGAATACATTGATTAGCGATTTAGAGAAATGGTAAATATGAACTAATTAGAGAGAAAACTAAAATAAGATCTATGTTACTTTCCTTCTTGCACGCGGATGACTTTAAATGTATAGAGGATTTTACTGATGGCGCACGTAATAAGGAGATAAAAAAGGTTCACATTAGGCATGATAGAAAGTTAGGAAATTTGGGCATCTATAGACAGACCACAGTTAGGACGTGTCCTGTTGTAACTAATCGAGTGGTAAACCTCTCTAAAATAAATCTTAATGAGAAACAGCTGGAAATGCTTAATCGTGGTCTGAATACAGCTATCCAAATTGAGAAATCACCAAAAAATGAGATAATTACTGAGGCTGTTAAAATAGCACAATTCCTCTCAGACAAGGATAAAGTTAGGTTTGAATTAGACGTAGCCGCAGCTGTGCTAACGTACACAGAGGAAAAATATAAACCAAATTATGAAATAAAAAAGTCTCAGGAAAGAGTTAATAGCAAACAGTGTGATATGTTTGAAAGCAGACAAAGGAGGAGCGACAGTTCTGATGAATCAATCTGACTATAATGATAAAATGTATGAACAACTAGACAATATAGAGGTATACACTAAAATTAATAAAGATCCTACGGATAAGCTACAAGGAGAAGTTAAATTATTGGTCAATAATATGATTGCTGAAGGAGAATTAGATCAAGCGCATGGTAACGCTCTCATACAAAGAGATACAGTCGCTCCTAGAGTGTACGGTTTAGTAAAGATACATAAACCAGACAACCCTTTGAGAATTATTGTTAATGTCCAACATTCTCCAACATATAAAATGTCTAAGTTTCTATGTAATAGAATAAAGAAATATTCGTACTTCTTAGACAATACTTTGATGAATTCATACCATTTGGTTGAGATTGTAGATAAATGTGAACTTAATGAAAACGATAGATTGGCGAGTTTAGATGTGGTGTCAATGTACACCAATATACCAGTACCTAAAGCACTAGACTATTTTCAGCGTTTCCTTGTTGATCATCCAGTAATATTGGAAGGAAGCAAAATGACGATTAGACACGTCATGGAGATGATGTACGTATGTATGTCCTCAACTTATTTTAAATTTAGGAATGCATTTTATAAGCAGATTAGAGGTGTTCCAATGGGGCAACCACTATCGGTTCCAATAGCTAATATCTTCGTGCATTACATGGAGAAGACTCTCTTAGATATAACGCCCCTAAATCCTAAATTGTATGTACGATATTTGGATGATATATTAGTTATTTGGAATCACGGGGAGGATCATCTGATAAATTTCTTAAACATAGCAAATCAGGTGAGCGAGCTTAAATTTACAATTGAAAATGAATCATGTGGCGAATTACCATTTCTGGATGTCAAGTTAATTAGAAATGGTACAAAACTAGAACGGGATGTTTATAGGAAGGATACTTACTCAGGTATCCTTCTTAATTTCGATTCAAATCATCCATATAGAATGAAAATCGGTATCTTAAAATCGATGATAATAAGAAGCTTAAGATTAACAGATAATAAACATAGAGAGATTGAATTAGGGAGACTGCGAGAAATATTCAGTGCTAATGGGTATCCTCTAAAGTTAATTGAAGCAACTATAATGAGCGTTATAAGTAAATTTAATCATGACTGGAAGTACGTGAAGTCAAATAAATTAAAAGATGACCGGAGGGTAATGGTTATACCTGACTCTAAACTAAGTAGGAAAATAAAAATGGTAGCATCAAAATACAATATACGTACTATTTTAAAACAGACCCTTACACTAGGTATTATACTTCCCAACCAAAAGGAAAAAAATAGAACCGCTAGACACATCAGGAGTATATGAAATTCCATGTAACGACTGTAACTTGATGTATGTGGGTGAAACCATGCGCCCAATTAAGGTTAGAAGAGGGGAACATAAAACCGCATGCAAGTATGCCCATGTTAATAGATCAGATCTTGCACGCCATACAGTAGAGACAGGACACACAATTAATTGGGATGGGTGCAGACGTATATCAATTTGTAGCCGTAGCAGATCGACTAGACTGATTAGAGAATCCATCGAAATTAAATCGAGAAATGACATAATGAATGAAACAGCCGTAGAAAAATCACTAGGTCCTATTTGGAATACAGCACTAAATAATGGTAGAAAACGAAGATTGCACGAATCAGAATCAGAATCAGAAACTCGCTCAAGTAAAAGAATAAGAACACTGGACTGATATTAACTTACAGAGGTGGAGATTGATTAATTCAATATCGCCTAATTTATTTTGATTATTTCATCCTTGATTACTTGTTGTTAGTGTAGCGCCTTTAACATACATTTATCTATACATGATGGCAAGGTTTATTTTTATTTTATTTTCTTTGCACTATTACTAGTATCTTCTTTATCAGGCAATTTTTAATTTCTTTTACGTACCGTTTAATTTAACTTTCTACCCTATTGAAACACTTTATCCGTTTCTAATTTAATTTTGCTACCTATTAATTATTTACTCTATTAATAGTGTCATGCCCCCTCCTCACCGAAATGCCACTCGTAATTACTTCATTTAGAAAAGTAAGTGTAAAATAGGTCTGACGTGTGCAGCTAGGAAATGACAGTTATCATTTTAGTTTTACTTGTATGACCGTTACACGTGCCTGTAATTACATGTAACAGATTAGCTCTCAGTTTTAAGTAAACGCTCACGCACATACACACAAACACGCTTATCCAGTGAATAGTCAGATGTTGCCAAATCGCTGTAATTTCACTGGGATGAGTGTACACTTGCATTAACTGATTACTCCTCAATTCAAAACAAACGAGAACACATACACACAGGCATGACGTACGCTTATCTAGTGAGTTGTCATTAATTGTCATTATATCACTGTAATCTCATTGCGAAGAGTGTATACATGTAGACACATACACAAACCAATTTAACATACACTTTCCTAACATTTTTATAAAAAAACGTTATGCTTAAGAGATCTAAAATCAAGTATAAATGAGGCGGTTTAAATTAATATTTCCACTTGACATATTGATTGTCAACTAAGTGTGTGATGTGTTTGGCATTGAAAAAGGGCTCCGTAATTGGAGCCCGAAATATCTGCAAAAATCATGATGACAGTGGATTCAAATATTTCGGTACGCAATCCGAAAATCAGGTAAATTGTTTATTTCCTGTCGCGCAACATGTTTCTTTTAAATCTTATTTAGGTACTAAATACGGTGCTACAACAGTGAAGTTGCAAAATCGCTATCATCACATAAAAAACAATTAGTAAGGCAAGTGGAAAATATTCGTTTCATTAAAATATGTTTAAAACATTGTGTAATTCCTAAATGTTTTAAATTTAAATTGCCATTTCATTTAAATGATAAAGGTAGATCTCTTAAACATGAACTGACTTTGAACATAATGAATACATTAATTAGCGATTTAGAGATACGCAAATATGAACTAATTAGAGAGAAAACTAAAATAAGATCTATGTTACTTTCCTTCTTGCACGCGGATGACTTTAAATGTATAGAGGATTTTACTGATGGCGCACGTAATAAGGAGATAAAAAAGGTTCACATTAGGCATGATAGAAAGTTAGGAAATTTGGGTATCTATAGACAGACCACAGTTAGGACGTGTCCTGTTGTAACTAATCGAGTGGTAAACCTCTCTAAAATAAATCTTAATGAGAAACAGCTGGAAATGCTTAATCGTGGTCTGAATACAGCTATCCAAATTGAGAAATCACCAAAAAATGAGATAATTACTGAGGCTGTTAAAATAGCACAATTCCTCTCAGACAAGGATAAAGTTAGGTTTGAATTAGACGTAGCCGCAGCTGTGCTAACGTACACAGAGGAAAAATATAAACCAAATTATGAAATAAAAAGTCTCAGGAAAGAGTTAATAGCAAACAGTGTGATATGTTTGAAAGCAGACAAAGGAGGAGCGACGGTTCTGATGAATCAATCTGACTATAATGATAAAATGTATGAACAACTAGACAATATAGAGGTATACACTAAAATTAATAAAGATCCTACGGATAAGCTACAAGGAGAAGTTAAATTATTGGTCAATAATATGATTGCTGAAGGAGAATTAGATCAAGCGCATGGTAACGCTCTCATACAAAGAGATACAGTCGCTCCTAGAGTGTACGGTTTAGTAAAGATACATAAACCAGACAACCCTTTGAGAATTATTGTTAATGTCCAACACTCTCCAACATATAAAATGTCTAAGTTTCTATGTAATAGAATAAAGAAATATTCGTACTTCTTAGACAATACTTTGATGAATTCATACCATTTGGTTGAGATTGTAGATAAATGTGAGCTTAATGAAAACGATAGATTGGCGAGTTTAGATGTGGTGTCAATGTACACCAATATACCAGTACCTAAAGCACTAGACTATTTTCAGCGTTTCCTGGTTGATCATCCAGTAATATTGGAAGGAAGCAAAATGACGATTAGACACGTCATGGAGATGATGTACGTATGTATGTCCTCCACTTATTTTAAATTTAGGAATGCATTTTATAAGCAGATTAGAGGTGTTCCAATGGGGCAACCACTATCGGTTCCAATAGCTAATATCTTCATGCATTACATGGAGAAGACTCTCTTAGATATAACGCCCCTAAATCCTAAATTGTATGTACGATATTTGGATGATATATTAGTTATTTGGAATCACGGGGAGGATCATCTGATAAATTTCTTAAACATAGCAAATCAGGTGAGCGAGCTTAAATTTACAATTGAAAATGAATCATGTGGCGAATTACCATTTCTGGATGTCAAGTTAATTAGAAATGGTACAAAACTAGAACGGGATGTTTATAGGAAGGATACTTACTCAGGTATCCTTCTTAATTTCGATTCAAATCATCCATATAGAATGAAAATCGGTATCTTAAAATCGATGATAATAAGAAGCTTAAGATTAACAGATAATAAACATAGAGAGATTGAATTAGGGAGACTGCGAGAAATATTCAGTGCTAATGGGTATCCTCTAAAGTTAATTGAAGCAACTATAATGAGCGTTATAAGTAAATTTAATCATGACTGGAAGTACGTGAAGTCAAATAAATTAAAAGATGACCGGAGGGTAATGGTTATACCTGACTCTAAACTAAGTAGGAAAATAAAAATGGTAGCATCAAAATACAATATACGTACTATTTTAAAACAGACCCTTACACTAGGTATTATACTTCCCAACCAAAAGGAAAAAATAGAACCGCTAGACACATCAGGAGTATATGAAATTCCATGTAACGACTGTAACTTGATGTATGTGGGTGAAACCATGCGCCCAATTAAGGTTAGAAGAGGGGAACATAAAACCGCATGCAAGTATGCCCATGTTAATAGATCAGATCTTGCACGCCATACAGTAGAGACAGGACACACAATTAATTGGGATGGGTGCAGACGTATATCAATTTGTAGCCGTAGCAGATCGACTAGACTGATTAGAGAATCCATCGAAATTAAATCGAGAAATGACATAATGAATGAAACAGCCGTAGAAAAATCACTAGGTCCTATTTGGAATACAGCACTAAATAATGGTAGAAAACGAAGATTGCACGAATCAGAATCAGAATCAGAAACTCGCTCAAGTAAAAGAATAAGAACACTGGACTGATATTAACTTACAGAGGTGGAGATTGATTAATTCAATATCGCCTAATTTATTTTGATTATTTCATCCTTGATTACTTGTTGTTAGTGTAGCGCCTTTAACATACATTTATCTATACATGATGGCAAGGTTTATTTTTATTTTATTTTCTTTGCACTATTA
>JAQBSW010012149.1:0-17699 GCA_029291075.1 Eudiplozoon nipponicum | reverse complement strand
CTTGATATAAACACCTGACCCATTAATTACTTACATATGTCAGTATAAACTAAGAATTGTATAGTGTAGAAAAGGCAATTCATCCAGTAGACCGGTTTCGTCCTTATTGGGAACTCATCAAGTACTGGCCAGAATTTGCCGCGGACAGGATACGAACCTGGGCACGTCTGCTTCGGAATCTGGTGCTCTAACCACTGAGCTATCCTGCCGCACACTACACTACACACAATTTTCAGTTATATACTAACTAATGTAACTTGGTTAGTCAATTTTTCCTTTAGGTGGAGCTCATATGGCATCCATTTAGACCCAAAGTTCCAACTAACCATGCCCAATCTGTCATTACTGAACAGACACCACATTACATGGGGAAGTGGTATTGAAATGAACATTTATATAATTAAACGAACATTGGTTGCGCGGGTGGTGATAACAATTATTATAATCAAGGTTGCGGTCTTGATATAAACACCTGACCCATTAATTACTTACATATGTCAGTATAAACTAAGAATTGTATAGTGTAGAAAAGGCAATTCATCCAGTAGACCGGTTTCGTCCTTATTGGGAACTCATCAAGTACTGGCCAGAATTTGCCGCGGACAGGATACGAACCTGGGCACGTCTGCTTCGGAATCTGGTACTCTAACCACTGTAAAGTAAAGGTATTACTTCTGTTATTTTAATTGTCTCCTTTGGTGTTGTATCTTTTGTGTGGAACCACCTTTGATGTTAAGTTCGAAATCAAGGTTCAAAAGCCAAAAGATAGCAAAATACTTTGAATAGTTTCAAAAGTTAGAAGACGGCAAAATACATTAAATAGCTTCAAAAACACAGGAATATCGAATTTACAGCTTCAAGCTTTCACGGGTTTGGCTACCGATTGATAGAAGCCAGTGTGGTTGGCCATAAAGCATGAATCGTAGCTACCAAAGTTTTTAGTATATTTATTTACCTAAATTGTGTCACAACAAATACAGCATAATATAAAAAATTAATTTTAAGCATGAAAGTTGTCTCCTGAATGTTTATATGCCAGAGGTGAAATGAATTTTTTTTCATCATGTGTGGCCTAGCGATTTGTTAAGATATTCATTTCCTATGACGATGCTAAGTATTTATTAATCAATCAGTTATAATTAATATAATCAAGGTTGCGATCCTGATATAAACACCTGACCCTTTATGTACATACATTCGTCACTATAAATTAACCATTGTATTGCGTTCAATAAGTAATCCATCCAGTAGACCGGTTTTGTCCTTATTTGGAATTCATCAAGTACTGTCCAGAATTTGCCTCGTAATGAGTTCCCAATAAGGACAAAACCGGTCTACTGAATGAATTGCCTTTACTACACTGTACAATTCTTATTTTATACTGACAAATGTATGTACTCAAATGGTCAGGTGTTTATATCAAGACCGCAACCTTGATTATAATAATTGTTATCACCACCCGCGCAACCAATGTAAGAAGCTATCTATTTTCGAACAATGGAAGATATTCAATTGTTTACTGTCTTGCACGCCTATTAAAAAATTTATTCAAATATGCCCAAAAGGATAAAACACAGTCAGCATGAACGGAAAGTATAATATCGTGCACTCGTTTTTTTACTGGCGAAGCCGGTAATACGCCCTATATCCACTATATATTTGGATGAGGGAAGTGTGACAATTAAACGTACAATTATCGCACATTTCTCAACCAAATATATAATGGGTATGATACATAATGCCGGCTCCTAATGATGTGTCGCCAGTAAGAACGAAACAAATTTGCATATGAGATTATACCTTCCGTTCATGCTGAATTTGTTTCATCGTTCTTGTCCTATTTGCTCTAATTTGTTACAAGCTGCGCAAATCAAATAAACCCCGCATCTGGTAACAAATTAAAATTTTCTGCAGACCAGTTTTTATCAATAATTGATCTATAGCTATATATTTATATGAAGATGAACGTGATTGATATTATTCACGAGTTTTCAAATCGTTTCTAAACTCAGGATGCTTGTGGGTATAAAATTGGACGTAACCTAGGACAAGATAAAAATTTCTTCCACGGACGGTCAATAAAATTCACTATTGCATTTGCAGCCACCAATTAATTTTGTTAAGTAAACACTGTCAACACGAAAACTGTAAAATTGTGTATAACTAGACACGGCACTCATAACCGCCCCAAATAATGTCATTGGTAGACAGCCATTTAAATTATTAAAAAAATCAATTTTGCAAAATGACAATCCACTGAATAAATCACGCCTATTGCTTAGTACAAAGCCTAACAACAAACGAATATCAATAAGTCAACATACAATTATCATTATCATGATTCTGGTATAATAATAAATTTAAAGTTATGATAGCCTATCAAGCCATAGCAAATAATGCGATATAATGTTTGAATTTTTTTAGGCAGATTGTGACGTGGTGTTAAAAAGAACACGCGAACTGGCAATAGAATATTATCTCCATTATTGAAAAATATTATTAAAAGGTTTGTTAAACGCAACTGCTAAACTTCGTCATGCAGATTATAAACAATTTTACTTTCGAAAATATACGTTTATAATAATTTTTATTAAAACCAATATTCTCATTTTAAAGAAAAAATCCTACTGAAAAATGAAAAATTAGTTTTTTTGGGTAACAGGCTAACTTTTGCGTACGCGGGTAATAGTTGTACACGGGCAGTTACACAAAGATCCGATTTATCAACATTTCCAATTTTGTTTTGTCTTTGATCGGGTTGACTCATTTTTTACTTCAACTGGAAATGCGGTTCTATCACATCACAACAAAGATGTGATAGAACCGCATTTCCAGTTGAAGTAAAAATGAGTCAACTCGATCAAAGACAAAACAAAATTGGAAATGTTGATAAATCGGATCTTTGTGTAACTGCCCGTGTACAGCTATTACCCGCGTACGCAAAACGCGGCATTGATAACCTGAATGCTTACACACCGCAAAATATTGAGTTCAACAACAGGCTAACTTATTCTTCATATACTGATCAATTCCGAAAATTCTTAGGTTGAATTTTCACGGGTCTCCATTTACTAGAGTAAATGAGTGAACGTTTTCCTTTTTAGCTTCATTTATAAGTATTTTCAGCAGTCATACGAGTTAACTGTGGACAAATATTTTCTGACTTTTGAGTGTGTTTATGTGTGTGAAAAGGTTGTAAACGCCCCGGCTTCAAGTAAATGCCGTACGACGTTACAAACTCGGTTAAGGTGCTCTGAATAGAGATTAGTTACTGATATGGGGGCCCTTAAGAGGGCCTTGGCGGCGTTCGCGTAAGTTATATATATGTAAGTTGATGTTCTGTTCCTTGGGTGGACTCTGGTTGTGGTTCCTGCTGTTGTTATCATGTGTGTTGAAGTTCTGCATTAATTGGCTCGTCTTGCTGGCTGAAGTGCAACACGGTGAGTCACGAATGTTGCCAATTGTTGGTGAAACAAATCAATATCCAGCGTAGGTATTGACAGCCGACAGCACGCACATGTGTAACACGAGGCAGAACGTAGATACGACCAACTGACTTGCATGGTAAATTACCGTGCTTAAATAGCATGCAATATGTGTACTTGCATACTATTGGTTAAACGTGGTTAAACGTGGTTAAACGGCAATTTGCTTTTTTCTCATTGGTGCAACGTAAATAAATTTGAATTTAATTTACGCAATATGTCGGCGATTGATTTGTGTCGTTACAACACTTTCCTCTCTGAAAAAAAGAAAAAAATATTCCTCTCTGCGAGGCTAGATAAGAAATGCATGACAGAGTTCGAACCAAGTTAAGCAAAAATATGATGAACCATAAGTGCTGGGCTTAAATATGCTTGTTGGTTGCTTCAACAATGATATGATGCCAGGTAACCACTAGGAATTGCTACACAAATTGTTAGCTCTAGTGGACGGTCATAGCACGTGAGGCAAAATAGAGCAGTGTAAGTTTTTGGAGCCGCAGCGTGAAGATTTCGAGGTAAATCGCCTCTGAATTTGCCAGGTTTAAGATAAAACCTAAGCAGGTTGGATCGTTGTCAATGTGTTTGTATACGACCAATGAGCTAGAGTGCTCGACGTTGTGGTCATGACATTTGTAGAGTGGTCTTTGTGAAATAGATAAAGTTGAGATATGCATTGAAAGTGGCCTGTACCATGATATGAAGCTGATCACTACTTAGTGTTGCTACACGAAAGCGTTAGCTCTAAGTAGCTGGTCATACCAAAATAGGCAGTGTAATGTCATGTGTGAGAAATACATTATAATGTAAAAATATATACATTAAAATCAAAAGGTAATTGCATAAAAATATGTACACGAACATTGCCTCAGAGATGGCATAATACCAAAGAACTGTTCAAAAATGCTACACAATTGTTAGCTAAGAACAGGTGGTTATGCCACGTGAGACAAATACTAAAAATAACGTAAGGTTAAAAAATTTTATAGTTAATGTTAATGTTTAAAAAAATTAATTACGCGTTATACAAAGCAGGTTATTGAGATTGTGGGCAGACGGAGCCTGAGACGTGTGTAGAAGGTTGAACGCTCTCAGGATCAGGTGGTTCGATAAACGGTTTCAACCTGTCTATGCTTACTGATGTCGGTGTAGCGCCTTGCATAATGATGAAGTATTTTGGTTGTTTGAGCAAAATCGGGTAAGGACCGCGATACTTTGGTTGTAGTGGTGCAACAGCATTATTGTTGCGAACGAGTACTCTCTTGCAGCTGTGGAGCTGTGGGTGAACGAAGACTGGACGAGGCGTGTGTCTCGGCTGCTGTTCAGACATGTTACCGAAATGAAGTCGAAGGCGGGTAGCTTCGTCTTGTGGGTCATCTTGTGCCGGTAGTAGACGTGGGAGCTGACTAGGCAGGCGTAGATCCATGCCATACAAGAGTTGTGACGCAGACGTTTTAATGGATTCACGAGTACGGGAACGCATGGCAAGCAGAACTAAAGGTAGTGCATCGACCCAGTTGCCATTAATGGACGAGGATGCTAAAGCTGCTTTGAGTTCCCTATGCATTCTCTCTACCATGCCATTAGCTTGGGGATGGTAGGCAGTCGTCTGGCGTAAGATGCATCCCATGTACCGCAAGGTGGTTTTGAAACGATCAGATGAGAAGCAAGTGCCTCTGTCCGTGATGACCTCATTGGGAACACCATAATTGGATATCCATGCAGAGATAAAACCGTTAGTTACTTCGTCTGCAGAAATGGTGCCAAGAGGTAATGCCGCAGGCCACCGTGTAAATCTATCGATCATAGTTAGAAGGTAGCTGAAACCTTGAACCTTTGTCAGATGAACTATGTCGATGTGGACGATGGCTAGGCGAGAAGTAGACCGAAAATGTTGCAACTTAGAACGAGTGTGTCGTGTGATCTTGTTTTTCTGACAAATTGCACACTCTGAGACCCATCGTTTAACATTCTGCCTAAGTCTGTGACCCCAGAAACGATCTGTAAGAAGTCGGACAGTCGCTTGGCTTCCTGGGTGAGAAATTGAGTGAATTGAATCGAAAACCTTCCTCTGAAGGCTGGTCGGCAGAACTGGCTTGTTGGGCTGCGTACCCGTGAAGTAAACAATTGGTAAGCCTTCCCACAGACGGCATATGAACTTTGTTGGGTGACGGGCTATTGATCTTTGAATGTGAATGTCACCGCGTTGTTCAGTTCGCAGGAGAGTTGGCGTTAGTGCAGGTTCACTGAGTGCCACGGAGTTGACAGTGAATGGTGACGGCGAAGGTGGTTGTAGAGAGACGTCTGGCCTGGACAGGGCATCTGCAATGAAGTTCTGTTTGCCCTTGACGTGAAAGACGTCAAATTGCCATTCGCTTAGACGAGAAAGCTGTCTTTCCACTCTGGCAGGGTACTTGGCGATAGATGAAGTTGCGTTTCGAAGTGCGCTAACTAGTGGTGCATGATCTGTGAAAACAACAAATCTGCTACTGCCAATGATGCTGATAAAATGGCGCACTGCGTCGTGGATGGCGAGAAGTTCTCGGCCGAAAGTGTCGTACCTCGTTTCTACTGGTTGGAGAGTACGCGAGTAGAAACTGATAGGCTTCCGAACTCCGTCGATCTCTTGTTCCAAAGTGGCTCCAATAGCGAATTCAGAAGCATCTGTCGTGAGTAGAAATGGCTTTTCGAAATCTGGATGCGTTAGCATTGTGGCATTTGCTAACGAGTTGATGGCAAGTCGAAGTAATTCCTCGTCTTCGGATGACCAAGCAATGATGGAATTCTTGCTAAGTCCTTTTCGGTTCCGCAGGTGCCTGCACAAAGGATAAAGTTGTTTTGAAAGGCCTGGAAGGAACTTGCGATAATAGTTTAGTACTCCCAGGATTTTCTGCAAATCGCTCAAAGTCCTTGGTGACTTGATATTCTTGATTGAATTCGTCTTTGACGGCAACGGTTGAATACCTTGGGCCGTGATACGATGCCCTAAGAAGTCGACGGATGAAGTTGCAATCTGCGTCTTGTCACAGTTGATCTTGAGTCCGTGGTTGGATAAGCGTGAGAGGACATTTCGTAGATGTTTCGCATGAGATTCTAGATCTGGACTGAATACCATAATGTCATCGAGATATGACATACAATAAGCAGAGTCGTCGCGAAGTATGTTGTCTATGAATCTTTGAAATGTCTGAGTAGCACACTTAAGTCCAAAAGGCATGTAAAGATATTCAAAAAGGCCAAATGGAGTGATGACTGCAGTTTTCTCGATATCCTCTGGTGCTACCGGTATGTGATGGTACGCTTGTCTGAGGTCAATCACTGAGAAGAAATTGCTGCCGTTGAGTTTTCAAGTAAAGTGTTGATATTTGGAATAGGAAATGCATCGGATTTTGTCACTGAATTTAGCTTACGGTAGTCTCCACAGGCTCTGTACGATCCGTTTGATTTTGAGACTAAGTGCAGTGGTGACGCCCATGAACTTTTCGATGGTCTGATGATTCCCTCTTCCAAAAGCCTTGAGATTTCTTCTTGGGCAGCTTTCAGCTTAGCAGGAGCCAGTGGTCGCTTCTTGAGTGCAATAGGTTGTCCTTCTGTGACGATATGATGCATCGTGTTGGAGACTCGTAGCTCTGACTTGTTAAGATCGAAAAGCGATTTGTATTTTCGAAGAGCTGCTGATATCTCTGCTGAATGATGCACTGGGGTTGGCTGAATGACCTGTGACTCCAAACGCTCGGAGGCAAGTGTCCAAAAGCTTTGTTCAAGTCCGGTGGAGGGGTCGATGATCTTTTGATTGGCAAGATCAACAATGAGCCGAAATTTTAGAAGGAAATCAAGGCCTATTATATTATGTGAGACCTTGGCAATGATGAAGTTGTGGGAAAATTCACGTCGTAGACCTATGTTGAGTGTGCGGTATTGGCAGCCATAAGTTGGTATGGGCTCGCCTGTAGCTGTTGCGAGAAGAACGCCTAGCGACATCTCGGCCATTGAATCACCTTTGAGAACTGAGACTGCCGCACCTGTGTCTACGATGAACTCTTCGCCAGTTTTGAAATCAAGAAGGTGCAGAAGTTCGTTTGGCTGTTTGGCCGGGTCATGCAAACAAGTAGGCTGGTGATTGCGACCGGCATTGTCTGTTTGGTTCTCTATGTGAAAAATTCGGCGTGGACGAAAAGAGTCGACAGGGATGTCGGATTGTAGTTGGCTTCTTCCCTGTAGCGCCGTTGATGCCGTTGATGTGCAGAAAGTACGGTCTTCTACTTCCTGCGCCAGACGTTTCCCGATACTGATGCACCCTTGTGCCTGCGGTCTGTTGTCCTCTCCGTCAGCTGTGGAAATTGACACTCATTCGGAAATTCTTCGGAACGACAAAGACAAACTTGGCAAGCATAAAAAACTTCTGGTGGTTATAACACCAGTTCTTTGGAGCATATTTATTAAAGGATTGCGGAGATCTCGATCGCCGCCTACCATTATAATTTGACTTGGAAACGAATTTTGGTCGAGCATTCACTTGATTTATCTCGGATTTGGTAATGGCCAATCCTTCTAGAACTTTGGCCATGTTCGCCACTGTTCTCTCTAAAGAGGAGATTCTATCATCTTGCGGGGGTGAAGAAAAGGATGATGGATTCACTTTGGGTTCCAAAACCCTATATTCTAACTCACATCTCTCAGATAAGTCATCTATAGAGAGAGTGTTGGGGAGCTGTCTGGCAAAGATTTTTAATGTTTGGGGAAGATTGTTAATAAAAACAACCTTAGCCTCATGGTCAGAAATGTTGGTTTTATACCAACGTTTCCGTAATTCCCTCAGTATTTCTATGGGGCCAAGATTTGGCATATCTAACTGCGCATATTTGTTTATTATCTGCTCAGTTTCCGTGGGTCCAAGCAAGGATTCTACCTCGTTTTGTAGGCCCAAAATGGGATTAGGTAGCTTCCTAATGGCCTCAAGCTTAGGATAAATCCGTCGCTGCAATTCAGAAGGTAGTTTAGCAAAACCTTCGACAGTTTTTGATGACTGTCATAATCAGGAAACGGGGAGAAAGCGGAGTCTACGCGCATAAAAAATAGCTCACTATCTCCATCCCAAACAGGAACATCAATATCTAAAATTGGACCTGACATTTTAACAATCTTACGGGATCTTAAAAGCATAAATTTATAAGCAATATGAAAATATATAAATAAACTTTAACGAAACGCTTACCCAAAAACAGGCTTCCACAGTTGAATTGCTTTCCAAAAATCCGTAATTGATCCTGTCGAGTACGTACGGTGCCGTTTTGTACGTAGAAAAGATGAACAAAGGCCCCGTTGGCCTTTGATGCCGATGTATTATTATTATATCCCCACAAATCCACGAATATATACCCAACAGATTTCCCAGAAAACCACGATCAGGGTAAAGAAAACACAAATGTCAATCTATTTATCCCAAATAGATGAAAAAGGAAGTCAATTTTATTTATACCAAAAAAATCAGAACAATAATCAATATCCTGGCGCGGTCGCCAATTTTGTAAACGCCCCGGCTTCAAGTAAATGCCGTACGACGTTACAAACTCGGTTAAGGTGCTCTGAATAGAGATTAGTTACTGATATGGGGGCCCTTAAGAGGGCCTGGTAATGCGTTCTCTTGAAGTCTTCAGAGTTGAAGATGTCCTAGAGCCTTGGGTGGACTCTGGTTGAGTTGTCGCTCCCGTGGTTGAGCTATAATCACGTTGTGGATGGTCCTGCAGGTTCTGCACTTAATTGGCTCGTCTCTCTGGTATCCCGCAACAAGATGAGTCACGGATGTAGTTAGTTGTTGGTGAAACTATCAAATCACCAGCGTAGGTATTGACAGCCGACAGAACGCACATGCGTGAAGCAGGTAGAATGCAAATGCCACAACTGACTTGCATGGTAAATTACCGTGCTTAAATAGCATGCAATATGTCTACTTGCACACTATTGGTTAAACGTGGTTAAACGGCAATTTCGCATTTAGCCGACCCCAGTGCATCATTCAGCTAAGATATCAGCAGCTCTTCGAAAATACAAGTCGCATTTTTATCCTAACAAGTCAGAGCAACGAGTTTCCAACACGCTGCACCATATCGTCACAGAAGGATAGCCTATTGCACTCAAAAAGCGACCACTAGTCCCTGCTAAACTGAAAGCTGCCCAAGAGGAATTCTCAAGGCTTTGGGAAAAGGGAATTATCAGACCATCGAAAAATTCATGGGCGTCACCACTACAATTAGTGTCCAAATCAAACGGATCGTACAGAGCCTGAGGAGATTTCCGTAAGCTAAATTCATTGACAAAATCTGATGCATATCCTATATACTTGAAAAACTCAACGAAAGTAATTTTTTCTCAGTGATTGACCTCAAACAAGCCTAACATCACATCCCGGCAGCACCAGATGGTAATGAAAAGAGTGCAGTCATCACTCCATTTGGCCTTTTCGAATATCTTTACATGCCTTTTGTACTTAAGTGTTCTACACAGACTTTTCAAAGATTCATGGACAACATACTTTGCGACGACTCTACTTATTGTATGTCCTATCTCGATGACATAATGGTATTCAGTCCAGACTTAGAATCTCATACCAAGCATCTACGAAATGTCCTCTCACGCTATTCCAACCACGGACTCAAGATCAATTGTGACAAGACGCAGATTGCAACTACATCCGTGGACTTCTTAGGGCATCGTATCATTCCACAAAGTATTCAACCTTTGCCGTCAAAGGCAAATTAATTCAGGAATATCAAGTCACTGAAGACTGTTAGCGAGTTGCAGAAAATTCTGGGAATAATAAACTACTATCGCATGTTCCTTCCGGGCCTTTCAAGAAAACTTTATATTTTTTGCAGGCACCTGCGCAATCAAAAGGACTTAGCAAGAATTCCATCATTTCTTGGTCACCCGTAGACGAGGAATTACTTTGATTCGCCATCAACTCGTTAGCAAATGCCACAATGCTAATGCACCCAGATTTTCAACGACCATATCTACTAACGACAGATGCTTCTGAATTCGCTATTGGAGCCACTTTGGAACAAGAGATCGAAGAAATTCGGAAGCCTATCAGTTTCTTCTCGCGTACTCTCCAACCAGTAGAAATGAGATAGGACACGCTCGGTCGAGAACTCCTCGTCATCCACGACACAGTGCGCCATTTTATCAGCATCATTGGCAGTATCAGATTTGTTGTTTACACAGATCATGCACCATTAGTTAGCGCACTTCAAAACGCAACTTCAACTATCGCCAAGTACCCTGACAGAGTGGAAAAACAGCTTTCATGTCTAAGCGAATGGCAATTTGACGTCTTTTACGTCAAGGGCAAACAGAACTTCATTGCAGATTCCCTTTTCAGGCCAGACGTCTCTCTACAACCACCTTCGCCGTCACCATTCACTGTCAATTCCGTGGCACTCAGTGAACCTGCACTAACGCCAACCCTCCTGCGAACGGAACAACGCGGTGACATTCACATTCAAAGATCAATATCCCGTCACCCAACCAAGTTCATATGCCGTCTGTGGGAAGGCTTACCAATTGTTTACTTCACGGGTACGCAGCCCAACAAGCCAGTTCTGCCGACCAGCCTTCAGAGAAAAGTTTTCGACTCAATTCTCTCAATTTCTTCCCCAGGAAGCCAAGCGACTGTCCGACTTCTCACAGACCGTTTTTGGGTTCACAGACTTAGGCAGGACGCTAAACGATGGGTCTCCGAGTGTGCCATTTGCCAGAAAAACAAGATCACACGGCACACTCGTTCTAAGTTGCAACATTTTCGAACTACTTCTCGCCTAGCCATCGTCCACATCGACATAGTTCATCTGACACAGGTTCAAGGTTTCAGCTACCTTCTAACTATGATTGATAGATTTATACGGTGGCCTGCGACATTACTTCTTGGCACCATTTCTGCAGACGACGTAAGTAACGGTTTTATCTCTGCATGGATATCCAATTATGGTGTTCCCAATGAGGTCATCACGGACAGAGACACTTGCTTCTCATCGGATCGTTTCAAAACCACCTTGCGGTACATGGGATGCACCTTACGCCAGACGACATGCCTACCATCCCCAAGCTAAATGTATGGTAGAGAGAATGCATAGGGAACTCAAAGCTGCTTTAGCATCCTCGTCCATTAATGGCAACTGGGTCGATGCACTACCTTTAGTTCTACTTGCCATGCGTTCCCGTACTCGTGAATCCATTAAAACGTCTGCGTCACAATTCTTGTATGGCATGGATCTACGCCTGTCTAGTCAGCTCCCACGTCTACTACCCGCACAGGATGATCCACAAGACGAAGCTACCCGCCTTCGACTTCATTTCGGTAACATGTCTGAACAGCAGCCAAGACATACGCCCGGTCCAGTTTTTGTTCACCCGCAGCTCTACAGCTGCAAAAGAGTACTCGTTCGCAATGACACTGCTGTTGCACCACCACAACCAAAGTATCGCTATCCTTACCCAATTTTGCTCAGACAACCCAAATACTTCATTATTATACAAGGCGCAACACAGACATCGGTAATCATAGACAGGTTGAAACCGTTTATTGAATCGCCTGATTCTGAGAGCAGTCAACCTTCTACACACGTCTCAGTCTCCATCTGCCCACAATCTCAATAGCTTGCTTTGCATAACGCGTAATTGATATTTTTTAACATTAACTTTTCGTTATTCTACGTATCAAAATTTTTAAATTTGCGTTATTTTTTGCATTTATCTCACGTGGCATAATCAGCTGTTCTTAGCTAGCAATTATGTAGCATTTTTAAACAGTTCTGTGGTATTATGCCATCTCTGAGGCAATTTTCGTATACGTTTTTTATGCATATACCTTTGATTTTTATGTATATATTTTTACATTATAATGTATGTCTCACACCTGACCTTACACTTCCTATTTTGGTATGACCAGCTACTTAAAGCTAACGCTTTCGTGTAGCAACACTAAGTAGTTATCAGCTTTATATCATGGTACAAGCCACTTTCAATGCATATCTCAACTTCATCAATTGCATAGAGACCACCTTACAAATATCATGACCACAACATCAAGCACACACTCTAGCTCCTTTGGTCGTGTATTAACACATTGACGACGATCCAGCCTGCCTATGTATTAACTTAAATCTGGCAACTTCAGTGGCGATTTACCACGGAATCTCCACACTGCGGCTCTCAAATCTTACTCTGCTCTATTTTGCCTCACGCGGTATGACCGGCCACTAGAGCTAACAATCTGTGTAGCAATTCCTAGTGGTTACTTGGCATCATATCATTGTTGAAGCAACCAACAAGCATACTTAAGCCCAGCATTTATGGTACATTATTTTTTTTCTTAACTTGGTTTGAACTCTGTCCTGCATATCTTACCAAGCCTCGCCGAGAGGAATAGTTTTTTTTCAATTTTTTCAGAGAGGAAAGTGATGTAACGACACAAGACATTGCCGACATATTGCGTAAATTAAATTCAATTCGATTTAAGCTGCACCAATGCGAAAAAGCGAAACATGCCGATAACCATTAATGTGCAAGTAGCCATATATGGCTATTATATGGTCATTTAAGCACGGTGAAATTACCATGCAATTCAGTTGTCACTTTTGCCTTCTGCTGTGTGTGTCTCCGACGTGCTGTCTCCCACCTTTCACATACGATATTTTTGGTCTAGCTTTACCAACTTAGGCAACATCAGTAATACCAATCTTGTTGCTGAACAACTAAAGAGACGAGCCAATTAATGCAGAACTTCAACGGAGTTACTCAGCGAGATTCCAATGCCACAACAGAAGGAGTCTAGGAGTACTTCTGGTCAACATCACACTTACGTGTAGAGGTTAAATTAATTATCGGGCAGAAATTAACCTCTTATATAAAAATAAATCAATTTTTATTTTTGGACATTTGATGTTATCGCTGGTTTCGTAAAATAATATTGTAATTTTTGAAAAATATTGTAAAATGTTTTGGAAGTTCTTTTGTTCATATTGTCGAAGTTTTGGACTTGTCTTGTGGAAGAAATGAGAGAGTTTTGATCTGAGTTTCTGAATTGCATAAGCGGGACACTGCGTGGTTCCATCTCCGACTCCTTTGTGAATAAAAATTTGTAATCTTCTCGTCGTTTTGTTGTTTTAATTATCAGCGAAAAGAACCACAAATTTGCTTTGGGTAATTTAAGTGAATATTTGTTTTAAGGTCTCAATCATTCCAGTTCAGTAATTTGTGGACATCAGCGTATCCGGGTAAGCTTACTTAATTAATATAATATATAAATTACAAGTAATTTAATAATATCATGTCTGGTTTATTAAATACTGAGGATACAGAGCAGTTGGCTAGCGGACTTAAGGATTGTAGCTTAAGAGATAGTTCAGAGGAACTTAAGTGTTCCAAGATAGATGATCATTCCGCATATATGGATTTTCCGGGCCTGGCATCCAAGAGACCCCCTTATGGTAGTGATTTAAGGGCCTCTACAAAAAATGACGACCGCGCCAGGATCCTCTATGCGGAAAGATGTGATGTAGATGATCGCTCTTGCCGCAATTCTATGTATAGCAATGTTAAACCCAACATGTACAGATTTGACAACCATTCTGAATGGGTCGAAGATGAAAAATTTTATTTTAAACTAAAAAGAATGACCGGCCATATATAAAGGTTTGCCTTGGCCTGGTGGTGTCTGCCTGAACCTTAAAAAAGAATTTATTTAGACTCAGGAAATTTGTTTCGGAGAACGAACCTGAAAATGCATTTGAGCTTTTAGTAAAAGAACTCCATGGACGATATCAACCCGAGAGGATTGAACGGATGACTGACTTATTACGTCAGGAAAAGATGGGAAATCTACTTCCATCTGAATTTTATGACAGACTTATTTCAAAATCCATCGGGCTTGATATATCTGAGGAAGTTATAAATAGTATATTTGTAGCAGAATTGCCTGCTAGACTAAGAGCCACCTTGGATGTATATGATACATTGGAACTAGAGTGGCCCAAGAAGCTCAAAGGGTTGGACAAAGTGTATCGTCAGAAGGAACCTAAGGTGTATGCAGTAACCGCAGATTCACGCCTGGAGCAGCAACTCAGACATCTCTCAGAGGGACTCCTGACCATAGAGAATGAATTAAGTACCCTCCGCAGGGATGTGGGTTGGATAAAAAACAATAAGGAAAGTTCCAACAGAAGTAGGGTAAATTCTCGGAGTCAATGTTCAAATTCCAAGCATTGGAGAGGCGAATCGCGTGAGAGTGTACAAGGACCACGCGAGTGGTGCATATCGCATCGCAAATACGCCGAGTTTGGAAAATGTCAGGAGGGGGGATGCACGTTTCCAAAGTTGGGTGGTCCCCGATGGAAAGGAAGTAGTCTTCCTGTAGCCTGGTCGAAGCTGCCGGAAAACTAATGAAGCCCCCGCTAATAGGAGCCGTAGGGGGGTTGCGCATGCAAGGCTCCAAGGTATGCATATTCGTGGCATACTAAAATCATCGAAGTTAGGTTCGGAAGCTTCGATGGAAGAGACGCGCGATAATACAGTCCGTAAATCTGTTAGATTTCGGCTGGCAGGTAATCTTAAAGAGGTTGCTGGTTATAGCAACAATAAGTTCGTTATAACTGATGAACTTAGTGGCTTAAATTTCTTAACAGACACGGGTGCAGAGGTGAGCATAGTTCGATCTGATGTGGTGGAAATTGATAGCCCCACATTCGATTACCAACTATGGGCTGCTAATGGAAGTCCAATTGAGGTTAAGGTAGTTAAAGAATTGTCAGTGACATTGGGGCAGAAATCTCCATTTACGTGGAATTTTCTGGTCGCTGATATAAAGGATAACATCATTGGGATGGACTATTTGATCCATTTTAATCTCGCTTTAGATCCCAAATCTTAGACCATTGTACAAGGCACTGGGATAGTGACCTATGCTGAGACTGGGACCTCAGTAGTTAGGTCAGTGAAACTACCCAGACCCGTCATCGCCGATGACTTAGTGGATTTCATCGAGAAACACCTGGCCGTGTTTCTACCTCTCAATGCTAAACGAAAAGGGTTTAAAGACAGGCATAGAACACCAAATCGAGTTGGTGGAGCCACTACCTTGTTCGCCGAAGTCTCAACCGTTAGTACAACACAAGCAGCAGGTTGCTATTGAAGAATTTAAGCGGTTGAGAGAAGAAGGAATTTGTAGGCGTTCAAATTCCAACTTTGCATCTCCAATAGTGGTTGTTCCCAAACCTGAACCAGGTCAATGGAGGGTTTGTGGTAACTATCGTCTATTGAATTCGGTAACGAAAGGCGATTCGTATCCTCTACCGAACCAGAGTACTTTGCTCAGGGATATAATGGGGTATGAGGTATATACAACGTTAGATCTGCAGAAGGCGTACTATCAAGTACCCATGGAGGCAGAATCTATACCGCTCACAGCAGTGCGATTCCCTGGAGGAGGATCGCATGAATTCTTATGTATGCCTTTTGGGTTGAAGAATGCAAGTCAGACATTCCAGCGTCTGACAGAGGAAGTTCTTCAAGACTGTTCATTTGCTAGAGTGTATATAGATGACATCATTATATATAGTCAATCTAGGGAGGAACACCGGGAGCATTTGGACATCGTTTTGTCTAAGCTGGAACATTATGGATTGGTAGTGAAACCAGAAAAGAGTAGGATTGATTGCTCTACCGTAAAATATCTTGGACACACCATTTCCAAGGATGGAATCAAGCCCTTGGAAGACAAGGTACAAGCAATCAAGGATGTGCCAGAACCTAGAACTGTACGCCAGTTGCGTAGATTTTTGGGCATGATTAGCTACTATCGTCGGTTCATACCAGGTTTAGCTGGAATTTTGGGGTCGCTAACTCGACATTTAGTTCGCGAACGGAGCACGATCAAGAAGTCCTGGCCTATTAATTTTAGCCAAGACGACAAGGAAAAATTCCAGAGGGCCAAAGATCTGTTAAGCCAAATGACCACATTAGCACCTGTGGATTGGACTAAGCCGTTTGAGCTGGTCACAGATGCTTCTGATGTAGCCATAGGGGCAGTGTTACATCAACGGGAATAATGGTATAGTCAAGCCGATTGGATTCTATAGTCGGAAACTCCAAGATCGCGAGAAGCGATATGATACGCTTGGAAAGGAGTTACTAGCAGTTTATTCTGCAGTGTTGCATTTTGAGCACTACCTAGATGGACATCAGTTTATGATATTAACTGATCATAAACCGTTGTTGAGTATCCTTGGGAAAGCAAATAGGCTAAATTATTCTCGGCGGGTGAATTCACAAATAACCCGACTCGCAGAATTTGATTTTACCATTAGTCATATCTCAGGAAAAGATAATGTGGTGGCAGACACTCTCAGTAGACCAGACGTATCAGATGAAGATATGATTCGTTCAGAGTCACTCGTATGCTCTATTGTATCTTCTAATGATTTTGTCCAGCAATTAATGGAAGCACAAGGTCTTGATTCTTTGGTAGTTGTGTCGGAAAAGAATCCTGTATACACACGCAGGAAGATAGGAGATAAGTGGTTATTATGTGAAATCTCCAGGAGCCAACCTAGGCCTTATGTACCGTTAGAATTAAGATATAAGGTAATTCAGCAGCTACATGAATTCAGTCATCCTTCCATTAAGGCAACTATGAGGATGGTCACTGATAGATATGTGTGGCCTAAGATGTCGATAGCCTGGGTAAGGACATGTGCCCGGTGTCAAACCTGTAAAGTTTGGCGTCATACCAAAACTGAAATTAAAACAACTGGTATACCAGCGGGTCGTTTTATGCATGTTCATATTGATATAGTAGAAATCTTGAAGGACATGACAGCTGAAGAGGTCTTACTTATGTTCTTGCATAATTGGGTGTCACGATATGGTGTACCGGTAAGGGTAAATACTGATCGTGGTAGTCAGTTTATGTATGAACTGTTTATCAGATCATTGAATACAATGGGGATAGAAGTAAGACACATATGTGCTTATAATCCCAGAGCTAATGGGATGGTTGAGAGACTGCATAGGGAGCTGAAGGCTGCATTACACTGAACCGGTGGATCCAGTTGGACTTAAGGATGGTAGCTTAAAAGATAGTTCAGAGGAACTTAAGTGTTCCAAGATAGATGATCATTCCGCTATATATGGATTTTCCGGGCCTGGCATCCAAGAGACCCC
>JAQBSW010012148.1:0-17711 GCA_029291075.1 Eudiplozoon nipponicum | reverse complement strand
AAACAGATAATATTAAACTTATGGGAAAAGCGCCACGAGAGACAACAAACGGGGGAGAACATTCGTGCACGATAATTCTAATAGAGAAAAAGCCTCGTCAAAGCTCCATCCATTATTAAAAGAATAACTAGATCTTGACCATCAATTTGTAATAGAACGTGAGTGACCCCAACACACACATGGACAATCAAACATACTCATAGGCACATGCACTCATAAATAAACCTGCAATGCACCACCAACAAGAACTAGAAGTAAAACTGAACGTTAGACCAGCCGCCACCAACTTAAACAAATTAAAGCCCAGATAGTATAGAAATTAACAGTTGTAAAGCGGAAATTATCCATTGATTGTTTACGGATTTTTTTATTCATGCAACAAATTATTTCAAATTGGTAAGTGTAAATAGGCAATATCCAGCATGAAAATATACTTTTTCGAGCCACCCTGCCGCACTGTTGTTTAGCGGTTAGAGCAACGATTTCCGAAGCATACGTGCCCAGGTTCGAGCCTCGTCCGAAAAGAATTCTGGGAAGTACGTGATGAGTTCCCATAAATGACAAAACCGGTCTACTGGATGAATTGCATTTTCTACATTATACAATGTTGGCTTATACTGACACATGCATGTACATTAATGAGCCACGTGTTTATACCAAAATCGCAACATTGCTGTCAGTATTGATTTACCATTAATATTTGTTTCTAATGAAAGTATATTAACAATTATAACCTTCGGCCTGATGATGGAACAGAAACGATGTTCCGAAACGTCGCCAGTCAACGAAGATTAGACCTCACCTCATCTCCAGTGGTTAGTATGATCGATGTTGAAGCCTTCAGTAGAAAGGGACGAATCCGCACCCAACTGTTGAGACAAACACGACGCGTAATTGGAAATGAGGATCAATCAGGAAATTTGCAAAGCGGATAGTGCAAAGCGACAACCCGCGAATGCAAATCGTTGAGATTCTACATTTCAAAGCTCGCACTGCGCAACCATTCAAAATTTAACCTTAGAAAAAGTCTGATTTTATTCCGTTTTCTATTTGCACCGCCATTTTTGTAGTACAAATATTTCGAGCGGTTGGACGTGTGGATTTCACTTAATTAAAACAAGCAAGCTGAATTAGCACTGAATAAATCCGTTCTTTTGAAATTAACTGCTTTATTCACAAACTCAGCAGATGCGTTAATGGTTAATGCAAACTATATAAATAGCAATAAATTAGATGGAAAACAGTATCTCTCCAACCTGACACAAATTTATCTGAACCATTTATTGTTTACAATGGATTGATTTTCTTCGTTTTCTCTAAAAATGATGTTTTAGCGAAAAATATTCAGTGCAAAATTCAACATTCAAACTACTTAAATGTGTAAAAAATGCACAAATAGGCTATTCTTAACGCCGATTAATTTCAATCTATGCCAAGTGTGCATAAATCAATGCTGAGTCGATGAGGCTTGAAAGCGAAACGCTGTGAATAACGTTCACTCTGTTCTCAATATGAATTTAGGGTATTTACGTTAAGCGTGGAATTCGCGAAAAAAATGACAAACTAGCATATTTGCAGCTATATTAACTTACCAGAAAGGTAAGTCCATGATTACTTAACTGACCTTGGCCTACAGGGGAACATTATCTCTACGTTTTACCTGTCATTGAGAGTAAAGACGAAATCGCAGATGCTTTTCGTCCCGAGACTTAATTATCCAGTATATTTCGGCCTAAAACTAGAAGCCAAATAATTTAGTTTTTATAAACATTTACACATAATTCTATAAAAAATGAATTAAAATTATTTTTGATTAATAGCTATCAATCACTCCGAAACATTTGTCCTAATCATGGTATTTATAAAAATTAAGCATATGTGCTTAAAAAGGCTTTCACTGAAACTAAGCAACTTATTTTCCATAAAAATGATATAATAAAAAATGTTTTATAAATATAAATAATTGAACAGAATAAAATCATTGAGAAAAATGTGGATTAAAGAAAGGAAATGCTACAAAGGGATTTGAAATCCTGATGGCAAAGAATGTTCATAAACAAATTGCTTCTGCTTAAGCATTCCTAAACAACTGATGCTTATCTAGATAAAATACAACCAGGGAAGCATGTTTGCACATTCTGCCTATTGTCAGATTGTAAACATTTTTTGCTTTCCATTTGCATATTTTGCACATCGCATTAGGAAAAGTTACAGATTCACGCACAGAGCGCCAAGTATTTTTCACGGAGAAAAATACTTGGCAAAACTAGAACTGAGGTCCATCAATTGTATAGCTTGCAAGTATGTATTCGGTGTTGCGAACCTAGTAACAATTTAGTTCAGTTGTGACCAGAAGGATAAACCAAAGGCAGCATGAACGGAAAGTATAATCTCATGTGCACATTCGTTTCCTGCTTACTGGCGACTCCACCGTAGGAGCCGGTATTACGCCTTTTAACAACCAATATATATTTGGGTGAGGAATGCGGTACAATCACCTAGACGATTGTTTAAAACTGTAATAGTGAAGCTAGCATCATATAAAGTCTCGACAATGCGACCTCAACGTTAACTCACTCGTTTTGATATATATACCGAATCTGTAAATGATACTAGAACTATGGCTATCGTGTCGGTAACCGAGACCAACATTATAGTACCGTAAAGGTACATGGTACTAACACTATGGTTGCCGAGTCGGTACATGCTACCAACATGACGGATATCAATGTATGCTATAGTTCACCGAAATTGCGAATTACAACTATTTCTGAACACCTGTTACTCCAGTAAATGCAGTATATTGCATAGATTGTCAGACATTACACAATTTATCCTAATAGTAAAATCTCAATGTGTCAAAGACTTTATTGTACTTTATTTGATAAGGTGATATATTTTTATACGGTTTGCATAAAATTGCTTAATGCAACATAATTCTGAACTAGATAAATTGGAGTTATTGTTATCTTAAATGTACTCTAACGCATTTCAGCATTTTTAGTCATTCACGATATTAAGTAATAGTATCCGATTTGATAACATCAGTCATAATGAAGAGCAAGAAAAGAAGAAAAAAATCGGTGAAACCGATCTGAAATGAGTATAATTTTTATTAATTGTACAAAAAAAAAATTTTGTATTTATTATGTGCCCCTTAAGTTTGAAATCAGAATTTTACTCATTTAATTAATACTTACATTATTAAAAGAATATGGAGACTGAGGTAATCTCTCGGGTAAGAAACAAACAGACGACTGTGTGATCTATTCCGACGTATATGTTCTCGTTAATTCAATAAATTTAATGATTTTATGATAATTCACTAGCTAATTTGCAGCCCATATTATTTAACGGGTCACGCAGCAGGCGTAAATGGTTTCCAATTTTGGAATTGGGCGAGGGTATCTGTGACTTAATTTAGTTATTCAACAGTTAGCTATTGTTTTTTGGATACCTAATATATATATATATATATATATATATATATATATATATATATAATTGGGTATTAGATGTTTCATACCTAGGAAAGAATTAGTTCAAATATGTCCAGAACGATAAACCAAGGACAGCACCTACGGTAGGTATAACCTCATGTGCACATTTGTTTCGTGCTTACTGTCGACTCATCAGTAAGAGCCGGTATTACGCCCTGTGCCCACTGCATATTTTCGTGATTAATGTGGGAAAATATGACAGTACAATCTCACGTAAAGGGTACCATTACTATGGCTGTTGAGCAAAGACCCGATACCAACAGTATAGAACTGAAAATATACATGATACAGACACTATGTTTGCCGAGTCTGTACCTGGTACAAACACAATTTATTCAAAAAATGAGAATTACGACTACTTCTGAACACTTGAAACTCCAGCAAATCAATAAACTCTGTTCTTGATCGATGTCGGTCGTCAGATTTCGCAGTATTCATGACATCATTTAATTAAATATATAAAGGTTAGATAATGTTTGTTGCGGAGACCTAAAATATATGCAATTGTGTATTAGGTTTTGCGCACCTAGTAAAAAATTAGTTAAAATATGGCAATAAGGATAAACCAAATACAGCACGAACGGAACGTGTAATCTCATGTGCATATTCGTTTCGTGCTTACTGGCGATTCATCAGTCGGAGACGGTATTACACCCTTTATAAACTATATATATGGGTGAGAATTGTACCAAATTCCCAAGAAACTCCATGAAATGTCACTGGAGCCGGCTTATCCTCCAAAAGGAGTCAGCCGCAGTAAAGTAAAGTAAAGTAAGTGAGGATTTTACCGTCGAATTTACCCACCTTCCTCACCCAAATATGTAGTGGGTCTAGGACGCAATACCGGCTCCTAATGTTGAGTTGCCAAAAAGCACGAAACAAATGCGCACATAAGATTATGCGTTCCGTTTATGCTGACATTGATTTATCTTTATGGTCATATTTGAACTTTATTTAGTCGTCTGTACAGAAACATACATATGTATAACTCATGAGTAGTAATCGAAATAAACTGGCTGAACCACATAAAAATAAATGCGATTTTTTTTGTTTTTTGTACTAGGCAAATTTTAGCCTGAAACAAACTTGGCTTATACCGTTGGTAATTTTGTTGACGCCAAAGCAACCTGGCATTTTTCCTGTGGTCAGCGGTGCAAATAGACTCATTGAATCGAGATCAAAGCAAATACTAACTATTTTGGTTATTAGTGGAGAAACCATATATTAAAAATAAAAATAAATCTTTTAATTTTTAAAAATATATTTGAAGGCCGTATTTCCTAGTGTCATTATAACGAATGTGCGAGTAATCAAATAAGTTCTTACAATTGCGCGAGTGGTGGTAACAAGAAATTACGTGAAGTTTGCGAGCTTGAAGTAAACACCAACCAGTCGTCTAACAACAAAGTAAAACTCTTGCCAGTCGCACGCATTGACAGGTATTGAACTTCCATGATCATCATCAGAGTACGACGACAAGCTGACTGACGAGGATCTAACCGCAAAGCCAATATATGAAAAGCGAAATTAGATATGCGACTCTCTCATCTGGTAGTCTCGCATACATTGTACTTGACAGGAATTGTCGGCTGCAAAATTTTTTATGCAGTCAGGAACATGAATTTTATTCTAATTTCTCAGATATGTATAGGCAATACAATTAAAAAATCAATTATTGTTTGTGGGAAAAGCTGGAAACAGTTTTTATTCGTGACAGTATAGAATTTTTGTGCATCCGAGATTTCCAGTGAAATACAATGTTTGCGAGACTGCTAGGGTATAGAACCGCAAATCTACTTTTGCTTTCCATATATATGCATTGCGGTTTGATCCACGCTAGTCATTTTGCCATCGTACTCTGGCAATGATCATAAAAGTTCAAGACGCGCCAGTACGTGCGATTGGCCGAAATTTTGCTACGTTGTTCAGCGAATCATTTAATATAATGGGATTGGTGGTGACTTCAAGCATGCTAACGCGATTTAAAGAAAAAATACTGTAATTGTTTGAATAAATTAACTGGTCAGTATCCAGCTGTGTTTTACTTTCTGTACACGAAGGCAAGTTACTTAAATAAAACAATTTTAACAACTTCTTATTTTAATTTTATATTCAACATTGAAACGTGTGTATCCAAGTTAGACTTCGTACTGCACAAATATTCAATTGTGATTCCGTATTTAAATTTTGAACATTGAATCTTAAAGTGAATTATTTGCAGAACCTAAATTATATTCTATGAAACTTCATAAATAAAATGTGATTAAACCCGTCTTTTCACGGAACAACAATTTTAAAATTCGATTTCAGACCAATCCAGAACAAGTGGGCATGAAAACACTCAATTGTTATAAATAATTTGCCTAGGCCACTTAAGTAGAAATGAGTGGTTATCTGAAACGATTTAATGAACCACTATTTAGAAGCTGAATAATATATCATACAGTTGCGCACAAAATTTGAAAACATTAATTTTTCTCTTAATTCAATTCTGTAATCGCCTGAATTTGGCAAATACTCCGATAAATGTGTGGCTTTGTCGTATGTTTAAATTAAATGAATATGTTTGTCGAGTATTTTAAAATAAAATCATCAGTGGCATTATTATCTATTAAATGAAAATCCGTGTACATTAGAAACATAAAAACCTGTTCAATTATATATATATATATATATATATATATATATATATATATATATATATATATATATATATATTATCCATTGCCTTAGAAAATTACACAGTATATTTCTAATTAGGAATAAAAACACAAATGACAAGGTGGATACTGGCCATTTTTTCGAGAATAATAAACTTCACTCTACAATCTATCATTTATATACATTCTGGGTTTACATTTGAATATGTGAAATATGAATCGGTATTCTATTTCTTGTTTTGGCTGATTTGTAAGTGTGTATGCGTTTGTGTCTGTGTGTGTGACTGTTTGCATGTAAAGGTCATTCTCACTGTATTGCAAAGTGATATCTGATATCTGGTCATTAATGTAATGTTGGATTGAGAGTTAAACATCTGTTAACAGTGTTCTTTGTTACGTGTATGATTGCTTTGTTTCTGTGTGTAGTCTTTCGTTTTACAATTTCGCGCAATTTTTTTTCTTCACTTGGTAACAGCACAAGTGCGGATTGCACTGTTGAACGCTCATATTGTTTGGAAACTTCTGTCACCGTATGTGCATCTTTTTTTCCTCGTCAGTTTGTTGCCAATTCGATTGAATGTTTGTTGAGTCTAGTCGAGGGCGTGTTCGGTCTTGTCTGGATACTAGTAAATTGTTGTTGAATTTTGTTATTCTTGGCCAGTCGATAAGGATATCATGTTGATGAAACTTTTGAATATTAAGGTCAGGTGCTTGTTGTTTTATGTAAAGTGCTTCGTAGATAAATAATAATTTTTCTGATTTTGCTTTATGTAGAATTGTGAAATTGGTCGAATTGACAGGGTGCCCCGTTGTCAATATATGATCGGAAATAGCTGATTTTCCTGACGGTGGCAAGCCTTTGTTAATCAATTTCTGTGGCAAATGTTGCTGGATTCTGCTTATCAATTGCTTCTTCGTACGTCCGATATATGTGCAACCGCACATACATGAGAATTTGTAGACTATGAAGAATTTGGAGAGAATTGGCAATTGACCTTTGGCATCCAACCTCATGATTCTCTGTGTACTGAATGTCATATTAACTTTAACACTGGGAAAGTTGTCCTTAGTTATTCTATTCAGCCGCCGTGCAATTATTGAGGCTGGTACGTCGCCTCTAAATGGTAAGTTTAGGAAAACCTGCATGACGGTATCCTCTCTAGTGCGAATCTGCCGTGATCTTATGTTGACATCAATGAATCGCTCTGGGTAGTTGTTCATTAGCAAAACAACAAGCATCTGACCTAAATACACAAACGTTTCATCAACACGATATTCTAATCGACTGGACACGAATAACAAAACTCAACAACAATTTACTAGTATCCAGACAAGACCGAACACACCCACGACTAGGCTCAACAAACATTGAATCGGATTGGCAACAAACTGAAGAGGAAAAACAGATGCACATACGGTGATAGAAGTTTCCAAACAATATTAGCGTTCAAAACTGCAATCCGCACTTGTGCTGTTACCAAGTGAAGAAAACAAATTTGCGCAAAATGGTAAAACGAAAGACTACAAACAGAAATATCGCAATCGTACACGTAACAAAGTATAATGCTAAAAGATCTCTAACCCTTAATCCATCACTACATTAATGACCAGATCTCAGACATCACTTTGCAATACAGCGAGAATGACCTTTACATGCAAACAGGCACACACAAAAACACAAACGCATACACACTTACCAATCAGCCAAAACAAGAAATAGAAATAAAAGAGAGTCAGATTTGTTACCACTAGCATAATCAATTGAAAACCCAGAATGTATATAAATGAATGATTGTAGAGCGATGTTTAGTATTCACGAAATAAAAGGCCTTTATCCACTTTGTTATTAATGTTTTTCTCTTCTAATTAAAATACACTTTGTAATTTGAGGCAATTGACATAATAAAGATATATACATATATATATATATATATATATATATATATATATATAATATATATGTTTGTGTGTGTGTATGTATAACGCCTTTTACCGACTATATATTTTGGTGAGGAATGTGAGAAAATAGGATGGTACAATCTCCTTTACGAATGTGTTAACCCGAGTTGTAAGGCTAACTTCATATAAAGTCTTCGACAATGCTACTTAATAACTAACTCACTATAAATAGCGTATATACCGAGTCTGTAAAGTGTAGCAACATTATGACTATTGTGTTTGTACCCGATACGAACATTATGGTACTGAAACGGTACATGATATTAACAATATGGTTGCCGAGTCAGTACATAGTAGAAACACGTCGGATTTCAATGTATGCTAAGGTTACCAAAATTGAGAATTAAAACTATTTCTGAACACCTGTTACTTCAGTAAATTCATATACTCTGGCCTTGATCGACATCAGTTCTCATATTTCGCAATAATCATGACAACATTCAATTAAAAATATGACAATTAGATATTGTCTGTAGCGAAGAATTTATATATATTCCATTATGTGTTAGGTGTTGCGTACCTGGTAAAAATTAATTCAAAATAAACAGAAGGATAAACCAAATACAGAATGAACGGAACGTATAATCTCGCTCACATTAGTTACGTGATTACTTGCGACTCGCTAGTTGGAGCCGGTATTCCGCTCCCTCACCGAGTAGCCGTAAGGGTGAGGAATGTAGGAAAATAGGATGGTGCAATCTGCTATACGAATTTGTAAAACTGCAGTATTGGATGTTACCTTGACATAAAGTCTTCCAAATATGACTTCAAGCCCAAATCACTATATATATATATATATATATATATATATATATATATATATATATATATATATATATATATATATATATGAATAGGTAAAGGGTACCAACACTATGGCTATTGTATCAGTACCCGATACCAACATTATGGTACCAAAAAGGTATATGGTACCAACACTATAGTTGCTGAGTGGGTACTTGAAGACAACACAATTGATTTAATCACTTTTCCAATCTACTGTGTTTCCTAATTCCTTGCCAAATCGAACTCTAGCTTGCAAAAATCATAAAACACAATAGGCGTAATTTATTATCAATCTGAACATTTTGTCATTTTGCCTTATCACGAAATTTCATCTAATTGTCAATATTTGTATTCAATAATTTTTAAAAAAAATATATTTAATCGTCTTCTAAGTCATTAAATCAAAATATGTTTTTCTTCAATCTTTATAAGGACACACGAAATCAGCCAATTGAATTATGACTTCAGAACCAATTGCAATCGGTTTCAAATTGATTTGGTTCTAGAAAGTAATTGTTAATCCATGCACGCGCACTGGCATAAAAATGGGCAGAAACAAGAAATATATATACGCGAAAATGTACACTTATCACGTTAATCACATCCTTATACAGGTAGACATAAAGAATGAGGAACCAAACAGTCCCACCGATACAAAATTCTCACTTATTTCATGCATCAAAAGCACACCGAAATCTAGTTAGTTGAAGGTATTTTTATGTTTGAAATAGAGATGTTCTTGTCTGAAAGGTATGGACATCCGCAATAATCAAACGCTTAGCGAGCGGTTAAACGAAATTCGTTGAGTGGACACTAATTGGCACGTTTAATTCACTACTAAAACATACTGCCGCGCCTCAACCTACATCTGTTCACATCTGCAAATTTTCCGTTTTGTGCTCACTCGTAATTTCTACCACGGGTTGACAATGCAAATGATCAACTCTCTCCAATCGTGCAGTTCAACATTTTATCTTCGTAGGAATGGAGAAACCGCTGAAAGATTTCCAGACAGAAGTTTAGTCCTGCAGTACAATTACATGTCCAAGTTAATTTCTGGGCAACACTCCACAGGTTTCAGTGATGCACATACATATCAAATGATCAGCGGATATAAAACGCCCGACCAAAAACCATAGATGTAGTTTAGTGCGACTAAAAGGAAGCTATTCGTAGAGAACGACGTTTAAATCATCTTTTTTACACCAACAAATCATGGTTGTTTAAAGTATATATGCTGAAGATTCTAGGTTCGATCAGTGGTGTATTCGTCAATTTGAACACCCACGTAGGACTGTAAGACGAGGCAATTACTAATTTGTGAGGCTGACAAAATAAAATAAGTGCTTAATAAATTGAGCGATAACAATTGCCTTTTTTTACCGAGCAGCGCAAGAGCACAATTGAGAGAAGTCCAGAAAACAGACGGAAAACAACGCGAGTTCTAAGTTGCGCCTTTTTGCACAGAAAACACAACGTATTTTTAAGTCATACGCTACACGTAGCACGTGATTAGTCTATGAGAAGTTTAGATTGTCTGCTCTGCAATTGGCTATTTTCAGCCAATAAAATTTGAGCCTTTGTATTTAAGTTAAGTAAGGCTATTTCGGGACTGTTTTTATCCGTTTAATTTATTTGCGTATATGACTGCATTTAGAATCGCGATTGCTTCCATTTTTACATGCATACCTTTTGATTTTGTCTTTGTTTTAACTGAATCGCAGTTTTAAAATATACTTGATCCCACACAAAACATACCTGCCAGACGAAGTTTGAACACCAATTTACCTGTCAAATTTTAATGTCAAATGTTAATGTTAGCAAATTCTTGAGATTTTCATTGAGAAATGTAAAGTATTGGCTGGATTGATAGAGTGTATGTGTATCCTATTGAATATACATATTATCAGTATAAGCTGTGCAATTCCTAACTTCTTATATAACATTATTTTAATAGACCCTAGTTCCATTATGACTTGATAATTACCCAAATATAGTCAAAATTAAGGCGAACAAGAAATGAATCCACACCTTACAGATTCAGTACTCCAGATTATCCTCCACAACACAAGACATGGGCGCTGAATTCAACTTTATGACTTATATCAATTTTATGTTGAAAACCCGTTTTTATTTGAAAAACATATTGCTTTCAATGTTCATGTCAACTGTCATAGAGGATGAGTTGTGTGTCTTTAAACCACATGTGCTTTGGTTTCGTTACTTTGTGCATAAATTCAGTTTTCTAATAAACTATAGTTAAGTATAAGAAGTTTTCTTGCTAACTTGAGCATTTTAGAATTTGAATCGTCAACAAATATTTTAATAGTATAATTTATCACAAATTACTAAGTTTTTATAATTTCTGTTGTTCAATTAACCATATTATCATATTTTAATATTTATGCCTGTTTTAGATTAGGTAATGTGCATACGTGTTCTGTAAAAAGGTGGTTTGTTAACAGTACGTAATGAGAGTAATTTAAAAGTCCGAATACATCTTAAATAAGTATTGTAAATATGGTGTCCCTAGTTCACGGATTTTCAGCTATTGCGGCCGTTTTGGAAACTATCTACCGCGATATATGAGGGTTCAATGTATATATATATATATATATATATATATATATATATATATATATATATATATATATATATATATATATATATATATATATATATATTAGCATTAAAACTACTACTTACATGCAATGTGCGGTACCTGTTTTGAAGTCGATAAGCTGAATTGATCAAACACTCTTTGCTATGCTTTTATTTAATGTATATGCATTTATATATTTGATATTGCGACTGTAACGCATTTGAATGATTTTATACTTATATAAAGTTTTTTATTTAAATCAAGTATGAGAATAAAACATTATTCATTTTAAATATATGTTGTTTCTCGCTTACCTCAATGACCCAAGAAAACAAGACTAGCAACAATTATCCAGCTGAACGTTGTCCGACAATCAGGATGCTTTGATGTCTATCGATGTGTATGGAAATCGCCCAGAAGCCCCTAATTGTGACTTCCTAATTGGATTTCTTAAAAATAAAAAGTATAAAATTTTGCGCTTAATATTAAATATTTAAAATTTAAATTTCTAATCTTACGAAATAAATACTCATTTGATTACAGAAAGAGGCCAGGTTTTACGGTCTATTAAATTTATTAGAATATACTTATTTAATATAATATTTTTTAGCGCATAACTTTCCTTCATAAATACTTTCGTGAAATAAATATATAGCAAATATAGGTATGTGTACATTGGATTCGCAAATATTCCGTTAAAAGTAATTTGTTATCAATCCACACTTTTGTAAACTAATAGGCAAACACGTTTATATGAAGGGGTTAAATATTAGCTTGGGAAATTAGATCATTTCGTTTAACAATTTTCATTATTATTTGTAACTTCGAGTTCAAAACACATCGTTGATTCAGCAAAGCTTCAATATTTTGATTTTTTAATAATGGGCCGCAAAATAGCACACCTCGTCAAAAATAAATATGACTTCCAACTATGAAAGTCTGAAAACAAAAGTCCATACGAACTGTGATGATTGAAATAATTCAATAAGATAAATTTTATTTAAAATTTGGAGTTCAGGTAATCTTTCTAAAGATTAATAAATTAGCTTAAAATGTTAAGTGAAACATATAAAAAAGGTATTTTATACATTTCTACATAATTATTCTAAACAAAGCATAATATAGCAATTAGAAACCTATTAATATGCAAAGTATTCGTCTTCATTGTGCAAAAATTGTAATAAGTAGTTATATATATATATATATTCCTTGTACCCTTCCTGTGTGCAAAGACAAAAAGAAATTTTATCAGATATAAGCAATATTTCTTTCGCATGGTCTTCTCAAATATCTACTAATGAACATATCTTTATATATTATTTGGAAAGCCATACAAGATAGAAATATGTGAACATAGAGAGAGTGTGAAAAATAGAAACCAATCAAATTGCGCGCGTCACATCCAGTTCAAACTCAATGCCTGTACGTGCTTCTTCTGCTTACATAAATCCGGCTGCTATTTGTTTATCCATAAGGCTTCCTATGTGGCTAGCTCCCTTTTGTTTTTGCATTTGCAAATTTTAAATATCACTAAAAATCGTATTGGTTAATACCCGTTATCAATTTCTCTTGCGTAAAGAAGTACTTGATTCCTTTTTAATATTGTTCAATTTTAACTTACCTGTCGTAAACATTGTTTAAATTCTAGTAAGTACTCAACTACATTTAAATTCTTTATATTTATTTTAAATAATTGCAATAATTTACTATCATTTTTTTAAGATTTTTACGTCGATCTTGACGTTGTTATCAAATTTTATTCTAACCAAGTTTATTAAATGGCCGCTTAAAATGGAAGTACTATTCAAATTTATAATTTCTATCACTTAATTAAATATTTGACATTTCTTGGTCATATATAAATTTAGACACTGCTTACATATTTTCGGAAAAATTTCAAACCGTCCTGAAAAATGCGTTCATTTTCTGACTGAATATTTTGATATTTTATTACTAAAAAAATGACCAGAATTTAAATTGTAATGTTCAGCGTCTTTTTTGCCGTCATAATTTGTTTTACTATCACATAGCCGACTCGCACTTTAGTCCATCATCTCAACTATTGCTGGTATATTTGAAACGACTGTCCAAATTCCAATATAGATGTTCAGTAAAACAAGTATGGGCTGAAGAAATAGGATTTAGAAAAAAATAAAATAAAATATTGTGGGCTTATACTGCTCTATCTAATAGTTCTGTACCAGAAAAATTCTTAATAGACGGTGTATTTGCAAAAAAGCGAAAAATTATAATTTTCCATGAAAGTAAACAGTCAAAAATAAAAAGGATTATTAAATGGTTCCCACACACAGTCTCTTTACGTCGCTTTGCCTACCTAGACGACCCAAGTATTTCCTGAATAAATGAAATAAAGTACACAAAATATACATATGGTCAATTGTTTAAATAGGAAAACCGAATGAAATATTTTATAACACTTATAGTGCGGACGGACTAAAATAAAGCACAAAGAATACACATTAACGCAGTAGTTCAAAAGAAAATATGAATAAAGCGTTTCTAACGCTAATGGGCATCTGAGTAATCTAAATCAATAAACACAAAAGCATATACCATTATAAACATACAAACCAAATTTAAAAAAAGAACATAACCTAATATATATAACCAGGATGATGAATAACCAGACAACCAAATAAATACGTATCTGTGCTATTATTGGGTAATTCGGCGAGGATATCAAGCCTGTCCAGCTACATTCCAGCAGAAATGCAAATTAATCTATATGTGATAAGCAATAGTGAAACCGTTTCAACATTCCTCTCACAAGATGTACGTTTGTAAAGGTTTAGCATTGAAAATAATTTTCAACGGTATTTAAACTTCAACAAAGATTTTAGACCATAACGTTTTAGTTTAAATAAAACGCGTTTTGAAAATAAGAGCAACGTTCTTGAATTAAATCATAATTTCTCTTCATGTTTTATACAATATGGTTTTAATTGCTTTTGTACTTGTGTAAATTATTTATTTTAAACTTTCAGTTAAGAAATTTGCCAAAATCACTTTCAAGCTTTTTGAGTTTGAGGCCACATAATCTTAACCTTTCAAGATTTTCTTGCGGATTTCTCGCCTATGGAAGGCTTTTTGCCTTATTTTTAAAAATTCATTTCCTAAATTCCTTTAGTTAACTTCGCCCCGTTTTCTACGTTGGCGTATTTTGCTCTTAACGTGAAAATGTGATGAAATTACTTCATAAAAATTTACAATCGTAATCCATTGGCATATCATCTGGCTTAAATCCTTCAAAGATGTAATAAATATTTTTTTCTTTAAGAATACGATTCTTAATAAATTTCAAGTTACACTTTTCATGTGCAAAAAGAAAACAAAAATGGATCTGTAACAAGAGCCGTTTCTAACTCATATTCGTCTCAAGTATCTACAGATGAACATCTCTTTATAAATAAATTGAAAAGAAAAACAAAATAGAAAATGTAAACATGTAGTGAGTGTGTAGTAAGGAAACAAACAAACAATGAGTGCATCACTTTAGAAAACGTGCTTTTTTCTGCTTGCATAAATCCGGCTGCAATTCGTTTATCTAGAGGGCTTCGTATGTGGCTAGCCCCCATTTGTTATTGCATTTAGTAATTATCATAAATTCTACGTCTGGACAACGTAAGTGTGAGGTTTCGACGAAGTTTTGCGCAATTGTAGAAAGAAACGATTCTTGTTTCTGATAAAATTGCTTTTTCTTTTTTCACATGGAATGGGTACTTTGAAATATTTTGTTATTGCATTTTTTGTAGCAATATGTTATAAAGAAAAAATATATTGACTACCGTCTTTCTCATAATTGAATATTATTATGGTTGCTTTGCTATAAAGTTAGCGCATTTTACATTGCGTGGAATAACTTGTTTTCATTTGGGTCTACTGATATACAGGGTACCTTACCTATTATCGATCAAGTGAGCAGAATATATTTTGCTTAAAAATGCCTATAAACATCAAATAAGTTTTCATTGACTTCTCCAGCAACAAACTATATTGTTTTATTGACGTCTGATTGTGCGAAGATTTTTTGAAACTGTCAAGATAATGATCGATTAATTTTAAAATATTTCTTCATCCTGTGGAAAACAATTCAGCTTAAGTTTCTGAAAATGGCTTAATAGAATTTGGTGATTTATTTTACAAATTGTCATATTTTATCTGTATCCAAAAATGTTACTGATTATTTTTCCTCCAGGTGAAGAGAAATGAGGATAGAGCAGAGCAAGGAAATAATTTAAAATTTCCTTTTATTTTATTAATCGCGTTTCTGTACAACTTTGCCTCTTGCCCAATTAATCAAAACTGATAGTTGCTCAGGTAGCTACGCTTTATTTGAATAATGCTCAAGCGGATCTATTTAGGACTGAGGTGATCATCGGACAATAAAATTGGTGGAGTAAGAGATTAAAGCAGCGAATTATTGAAAGAAACAAGAGGTAATGACCAAACGATCATGAATAATTGTTTTTTCTTTTGAAATTCGAACTTTAATACAGGTTGTAGTTCAATTCTAAATTTGAAATTAAACAAGAACTTTTTCAGAACATTTTTTCCTCAAGTACCTACAAATTAATATATTAAGCAAACATTGGTTGCACGAGCTCTACCTAAAGGAAAGGCTAACCGTGAAACATTAGTTAGTATATGACTGTAAATTGTGTGTAGAGCGCGGCAGGTTGGCTCACGGGATAGTGCACCAGATTCCGAAGAATACGTGCCCAGATTCGAGCCCTGTCCGGGGCAAATACTGGACAGTACGTAATGTGTTCTCAATAAGGACGAAAAGGGTCTAATAAATCAATTGCCTTTTCAACACCATGCAATTCTTAGTTTATACTGACAAATTTACGTACAGAATGGGACAGGTGTTTATATCATGTTCGCAACCTTGATTATAGTAAAAGGAATATATTGTTTAAATTTTCGAAAGGTAAAATATAAGAGTTTAAACGAGGAGAGAGAGAGAGCGCGCGCATAGATTTAATCAATTTCTAACAATTAATGATCATCAAATCTAGTTCAAATTCAATGCTAGAACAAGCTTCCTCTACTTGCATAACTCAGGTCGCAATTCCTTTACCTGTATCGAATTATGAAGTTCTGCATTTGGATAAATTTCAGTCTGTGTTGCACAAGCTGCAAAGGTCTGCTCCAATATTGAGCCTGAACTGTTGTTGATAGCGGTGAATTATTGGACGCCACTTATTTCAATTTAAACATCCCCATTTGAATTTTCCAGTTGTTAAAATATAAAACTATATTGAACTGTAGAAAATTGTGGAGAAAATGAGAAAGTGGGGTTTATTTTGTATGAAAATAATTTCCTTTTGTTTTTGCACACAGGAAGGTTACAATGAATATATATATATATATATATATATATATATATATATATATATATATATATATATATAATGTCGGTTTACTTCGGGATTAATTAACTAAGCATTATTATCTTTCTGTGATATCCACTAAGAATTTTCATTTGATTCAGTGAATGAGACCTAATCAAATTTTCAGATTTACTTTTACTTCTTCGCAGCATTCTCGCTTTTGTGCGTGGTTAATTTCGTGTCCATTTGTGAGTGCATGTAGGCAGGTGTATGTGGGCGTGTCTGAGCGCGACTAGAGTTCACTCTTATCGCATTACGAAGTGTAGGTGAGATCTGATTGTTAGTGCATTTACGGATTTAGTTTTGCCCAGGCTCTTGCTTTAATCGTTATTGCGTGAACGAATGTAATTTCTTTCTATGCTGTTTACTGAAACGCATTTTTCCATGCGTTTTATTTTGTAACCCTAGAAACAGTGTAAGGTTTGCACATTACATTACTGATCGCTCATTTTTAAAATCAATTTCTATCACTCTCAATGATGACAGTAATGCTTATTTGCACCGCTTCTTCTAAATTAGTTTGTCTGCGCCCCGATCGACGTTTCGCTGATTCATATCCAAATGAAGGTCTAGTTCGCCGCTATTCAAGAAAATTGTTGTTATATTTTTTATTTGTGGCCATTTATATAATAAATACATTTTACTGTTTAGATTGTGTGATTTTTGTTTAACATAAAGAGTTTCGTATATATAAAGAAATTTTTCCGATTTTGCTTATTGCCTCGCATATCCAATATATATATATATATATATATATATATATATATATATATATATATATATATATATA